>JAZHYW010050427.1:0-23791 GCA_037355805.1 Ixodes ricinus | reverse complement strand
ATAAGCTGTATAGATGGTACACATTTTGTAGATATTTTGTGTGTCTCATTTAGAGGTAAAATCTAAACTTTCAATTGTGCCTTCCAAAACCAAAAAAAAAACAAAAACACTGAGCAATTCAGAAAAAAAAAAAGCTTTATATTTAATTTCCTTCGTTTAAATGTTGTCATACGGGCTTCAGCTATCAGAGGGTTGCTTTAATTATCGTTAAACGTTCTGTATAAGCGGTCCAATACTCCTGTTTTGATAAGAAAGTAGTTTCTATTTGTTTTCACCATATTGCAAATGTGGGTTTCTTTATTAATAAAAGAGAAACTTGTATTTGATATTTAAATACGTTTACTTTATTCTCCCATTTTTGACGCAGCTGGCAACAAGGCCTGTAAAAGGTGTATATATATTTTTTTCTCCCCTCAGATTCCATCTGTATCAATTAAATCAATTTTTGAAAAAATATGGCTTGAATAAAACGTACTATTGCTGGATTGCTAGCTATGCGAATTACTGCCATCGTGTTTTCCAAATGTATTTTGTTACAGTTTTTCTACAAATTAATAATTTAATTGTCACAATATATTTGTCACGAACGTTTCACTGGTGCAATGCACTACACAGATTGATACAAATGTTCTAAAACGGTACATTATACATTATTATTGGGTTATGTCTTTTGATTCAGATGATTGTTTGATACCACTCGATTTGATCGGTAATGAATAAATTTTGAATAAAAAATATTTCTATATATTTATTTTTGCGTTACCAAATACCGTGAATCGGTTGTAGACAAAGTGCTGAAAGAGAAAACAAAATTGGGCTGGGCGTTGATTAAACATTTTAACCCGTTTAATCGCCACCCTCTAATCGATTAATCGGTCGCGTTTTTTTCGTGCATTCCATTATAAAAAGTCAAAATTATATATTGTTTTAATACATATCTGATAACTGGCACAATTTTCGCAACTTTAACTACCTATAGGGGGCGCGCTGGCGCCTATCAGAATGGCTGTCACCTGGATGATCGTCGTAAAACAGCGGTACGAGGCTGGGTCTGCGACGCTTAAGTAATTCCAGTTTTGCTATATACGAACAGTATTAGAGCCTTACTTCATTTTTTTTTCACGTCAAGAAAGTGTAGGCAAGTGCATTTATTGTGAAGCCAATCATCCAGGAGCTATGGGGAGCGCGATTCTCACACTTCGCCATCGCTGAAAGTTGCGAATCCAATTTTGATTAAGGATCAACTTCGATGTGTAGATGAAAACAGTTCAAAGAGACTCACTCACAGATGCTGCAGACCCTCACACTTCAGCTGCATAAGGCAAAGGAATTAATTCGTTGACATTGTCCGGCAAGAGCGACCTCCTTTTATTGTTTGCAATTGTCTCTGCTGCGCTAAACGGACACTCGCACTTTGTTGAAGTGGCCGGAATGCGTGTAACCTTCTTCACCTGTTTGGAGTTACAAGTGTTGCCCCTACAGATTAGTTTAAGTTAAACTTTTACCTGAAGTTTGCCCTTCAGGCAGGTGTTCTCGTCACCGTCTGCGTGCTGAAGCGTCTAAATTTTACTTTGTTTCCTTTCTTGAAAATGTTACCGATTAACCGTTAAAAAACAATTAATAGCGATTAAAGCATTATTCCATCAATCCCTAGGTTAATCGATCAAATGCGCAGCCCCGCCCCCCCCCACAAAAAAAAAAAAAAAAGTCGGTATGCCGACGAGCGCAGCTGAATTTGTTCAAAAAGGGGCATCTTTAACTTTCTTTATCATAGCATGAGAGACTCAACCTTTTCACTACTGCAGAGTACCAGAATCGCGTATTCGGGACACTACTGCTGCGAAACAAATTAAAGAAACATAACGTTCATAAAAAAAAAAAAACACATTGTTTGTTTAAAGGGCTTCTGGAAAAAAAAAGCTTTTCTGAATAAGTCCGGTTGAGACACGCGTGGCAAAAAAATATTGTTTCGCGAATTCTTTTTTAGCAATGTTGACGGCGCGAGACGCTATTTAGTCGGTATAGTCACCTCTTTTCCACTTGTTTTCTCTCTCGGCGTTTCGGGTGCTTAGAGGAAAGGTGGATCGGCTTAGCCATCACGTTAAGGTGGAAAGAACGAATGACCACGTCGTTAAAGGATAACTGCAAAAAAAAAAGTTTTTTTTAAGCAGCCTAATTTGGACAAGCATGCCAAAAAAACAAAGTTTCCGCGAGAACATTTTTTTCACCAATATTTATTGCGTGAGACTGATTTTAGTTTGCGGCTATTTCGTCCGTTTTAAATCGCGCGCCACAAAGTTGGTGTTCCGTGACGTTTAGCACCGATTGGCTGCTATTCGCGACTCCAACTAACTATAGGTGGCGCCACTCATTTTTTCAAAATGGCGGTTTTAGTGAGGGTCGGAGATGCGTGCCGCTGCTGAGCCTGTCTAGTGTGCTGGCTTTACTGAGCGACACAAATTATTTCTGGTAATACGAGGAAGCTAGGGTGTTATGAGCGCAGGTCACCTCTTTACACTGAAAACGAGAACGGAGTTTAGCGTAATATTTACGCGAAGAGGCACGTTTTAATTCTGGAGTGGAACAGAAACTAACCTCTATTTTGGATTTAATTTCACGGTAGGGGTCTTAATTTCAGATTCTTTCAAAACTCAAGATGTGTCTCACACCGTAATTATTTAGTTAGAGAAGTTGTTCGCGGAAACTTTATTTTGTGAGATACATGTTCGATCCAGGCTGAAATTTGTAGTTGTTGTAGCTAAAAAAAAAAAAAAATTGTGCGGATATTTGTGCGTTTTCGCTGCCTTTTCTCGCTCAGACAATTGTCAGGGAAATAATGAACTGCGGGCCTTTTAATGGGTTTTTGGGTATTTAAATGATTATTTGGTTTAACATTATTCTCAGCACAAGAATAAGAGAATAATTCCAATTTCTACAATATGTCCACAAAACGTATAAATTAACAAACGCTGTTCTCACTGCAACAACCAAAAGACGGAATCCGAGTCAGACAGCTGAAATGTGTGTGTGTGTTCTATAGCAACGGGTGACGCGTAAGACTTTATATTACATCCAGTATTTGACTGTTTGTCTATCTTGATAACGATGTCAGAGTTTTTCATATGCTGAAAAAGAAAACAAAATTATACCTTTCTGGAGAGACTGTTATGGTTAAATGGCGTATTTTCGTCATCTTTGCGCTAATTGGGGGCATACATTGCCGCCAATTTGTATTAATAATAATAATATTAAAATTCACATATTTTAATACGTAATTTTTTATGCTCTAATATATTTTGTTGCTTATGATCTAATTTCGAACGCGTGAACAAATATGACAATCAAACGTGTGCTAATTATCATCACTGGTGCCCATTGCGGCATTTTTAATTACCAAGTAATAAGATAAAAAGTCTGAAATCAATGAAAACATTCTAGCTAATGTGAGAAATCTATGTAAAAGTACATTAATTGTGGATAAAGTATATCTTGCTATCAAAGTTGCGACCTTTGACAATCGGCAAGACGTCTAAAGTGGCCTCCAATATCCTTCCAGACCAAATGCCCAAAAATAAGAAAAACACAAAACAATTATTCTTTTTTAGTTACTAATTTTTTTATAACATTTAGTTACTTTCATTTTAACGCTCCGTCGTTTTGCCAATCTCAGCCTTTCCAGTTCGAAGGAGCGCCTACCTGCTTGCACGTCTGCTCACTGCAACACTTTTCGTTGGCATTGGAAGCCGGTGAAACAGTAGTGAGTTTTAGTATTGCGTATACGAGCGAACGCAAGCGCTGTGTTTGCGTTAGCTTTGCGTGTTCCACACTGCGCGTGTGCGGAGCCGAAGATTGCGTTCTTGGATGGCGCGTGGCGATGAGGCGCACGCACAACGTGGGGCACGCTCTAACGCAAAAGCAAACGCACACCACTTGCGTTTGCTTCTATGCGTCATACTAAAACTCTCCAGTAAGATACAATCCCATAACGGCTGCAGCACTACGATGGGACAATGAAGAGTGCTGTTTGCATTCAGAAATGACATTTCGCGAGCCGTGATCGCGAGCAGTTCCGCCGTGCCCGCTGAGCGGGGGACCCTCACTAGAGCGCTTCCCGTTTCCGCCGCGGGAGGGCGAGCGTCAAGCTGGAGACGCGAATACTTCTCATTGGCTAAGAGTTTTATTGACAGCTTAGATGTTGTTGTTAAACCTTTGTTATATGTTGCAATTTCCTCTTGAGCGGCATATTTTTACGTTTAAAGAATAACCCATGTGATGAGAGTTCTTATTCTTTACAAAAGGTTTGCAAGACGGGCACTTCCGTTTGGATTCATACCATAACAAACAAAAGCTTCGCCATTTTTTCATGGCCGCCGAAGTCTCTGCTCACGCGTGTCTCGCCTACCTCGACTAGTCGTTTCGCCGAAGTGATCAGTGTTTCGTGCTGACCCAGGTGCTTGAGTCAGACTTCTTGAAGTGAAGTAGTGTGTGTTTAGCGGCTGTCGCGGGTGTTAGTGATAGGAAGCGAAGCGGGGTTATGGCTTTCATAGCGCGGTTTGTTACTTTCGTTTCCTCTGCAATTTCTTAGCATGTTTTTTTTTTTTTTGCTGTTTGCGCGTTTCGGTACCGTCTTTTTGGAGATAACAACTCCTGAAAGCGGCGCCGTTGCTTTGTAAACTGCTGCCAGATGAGTGATTGCGACAGCGAGCCTTCCAGCAGCCATGTCGCCCCGAAAGGAATGCTATTTGGCTAGAGGCAATCGGGCGTTCGCGTAGCGACAAACGTGTCCAGGTATGTTCTCGTCATTTCGCTCCGGAGGCCTTCGAGATTCGCACCGGGTGCACCGAACGTCTGCGACTGTGACACAGCTGTTACGTAAAAACCTGGCACAGCCAGGTTATTACGTAACAGCTGTCCGCAGAAGCCTTCGGACGTCCGAATCTGCCGTTAGCCGTCAGATTTTTTTTCTCGGCTTCCGAACCATCTTACCTAAAGTTATTTGAATAAATGTGTACTGTTATCGTAAATCTTGCTTGTGATTGCGGCTTTGTAGATTATCTTATTTGTTTTGCAGGAGAGATGCAAACGACGGGAATAATAAAATCGGTCGCATATTCCGCATACTTTGCAAAAGCCCTTCCCCAGTCACCTTGCGAAAAGTGCGAAACACGGAGTCCGCACCGTCCCGACTTCCCAGTCTTTTACCTGCTTTAGAGCAGTTTGTACCTGCTGGCTGCTAGTAGGTATGTCTATTGAAACTGCCACTTGAGACTAGGGGCAGTTCCAGAGAGCAAAAAGACAAAGTTGGGAAAGCTTGCTCGCCCTTCCCAAATTCTGAACTCTCAAGTGATTGTACCGTAATAAATGCACCAACGCCTCTTCCCAAACCGTGACCTTGGGGGGTCACGCGACCTTGCGGTTACGCCGACGGCGACGCCGACGCCGCTCAAGCCGGAAACGGGCGCCTAGTGCTGCGCTCTAAAATCAAAGTTGCGACGTGACTATGTGCATGACGTCTCACAAGAAGACGTCAGGCTCAGTGTCATGTCGCAGCTTCATTTTACGGTGAAAATTTTCTGTACTTCTCATTCGCCTGGCTTTTGTCCTGGATCACAGTCCTGGAGCCTCCGAGATACTCTGCGGGGGAGTGGACGACGGGACATTTTTATAGCCAGCGGAAAACGGGCCACCTTGAAAACGGGCCTACTAGAAAACGGACCGGCGAGACCCAACTTGTCACGGCAAATTTTGGGGCCACTTAGAGAGGGACGGCAAAGGGGCTGGCAATTTGATGTGGCCTCAAAATTCGCCGTGACAAGTTGGATCTCATTTGTCACGGCTATAGGTGGCTCCCTAGGTGGCCCCATGTTTAACGTGCGTTGTTGCCAGATATTACCGGAAATCGAGACGCTGCTTCGTTCAACTCCTCAGACAAGTCAACCCAAGAGCAAATCCAAGAGTGAGCGACTAAATTACGTCTTGCAGCGTAAATATTGCTAATTTTGTTTTCACGGAGCATTTGTTTTGTGCTATGCTTGTCCCAATTAGGCTGTTTGAAAAAAAAAAAACATTTTTTTCTTTGCATTTACCCTATAAGGTCGAAAGAGCGAGTGACGATTCCGTGACGTCATGAACTTTGCGCGTGAAATTTATTTATTGACGCGCGTGTCCCAATTAGAGTGTTTAAAAAAATTTTTTTTCAAGGGTTCTTTAACACGCTAGTGTAAAGCATGACATAGAAAAATAAAATAACGTTGAGTGCGGTTGGCTCATTCTGCAAAATAGTGTACAAAGTACTTTAAAAGCAGTCAGTCTCCCTGAAAAATGTTTAAATGATTTTTGTTTCCAAATCAGAACTACCTCATTAGCGCTGCTGAAGCTTAGACAAACAAGGCTAATGTGAATTTTGAAAAACAAAATGAAACAAAGCAAAACAAAAATATTTAAAGACACTTTTTATTCAATTTTCACAGGAATTAACAAATATATTTCAAACCCTCCACCGTCTTCGATTTTTAAATAATATTTTGTCTAATTATGACTAACGTTCAACGCATGTGTTTATATGGATTCGCTGATGAAGCAGCCAATCCTGGCTACCTAACAGGAATGTTTAATTTGACTCGGTTGATTCAGAAGCCCCCACTTTGTCCCGAGAAGCCCCCGCTTCCAAAGGATCCCCCGCCTGATCCGCTTCCGAATCCTCCTGAACCTCCTGAACCTCCTCCATATCCTCCTCCAGAGCCACCACCTAATCCTCCTCCGCCAGATCCGAAAAATCTTGAACCACCTCCGGATCCCCCTCCGGATCCCCTCCGAATAACCCTGAACCGCTTCCCCATCCTCCGAAACTGCTACCGGACCCACCACCGCCTGAGCCCCCACCCCAACCACCAGATCCACCTCCGAATCCATCGTCAGAGTCACTTCCATACCCTCCTTGGGAGCCCCAGCCGCTCTGGGGACCGTATGATCTCCAGTAATAGTATTGAGGACTGCTAAACCAGCTACTACCCCCTCCCCCCTGTCCACCCTGTCCACCGAATGAGCTGCCCCATCCGCTCATGCCGCCCTGCCCTCCTTGTCCACCTCTGCCGAAGAAACCACTTTGTCCGAATAGGCCACCGCCTTGTCCACTGGATCTGCCGAAGCCAAACCTTCTACCTAACCGACTTCTCCGACGACTGAAGCGGCCCCTCATTCTGCCAAATAAACCCGAACCTCCACTCGAGCCTCCAAATCCGCCGCCCATGCTTCCCATACTTCCGCCGAACAGTCCCGATCCGCCGCCGGAACGGCCGCCAAATCCTCCACCGCTTCCACCGAACATGGAGCCGAATCGCCCACCAAGCCGACCAAGCCTGCCACCTAACCTGCCCCGTCGACCTCTTAGACGTCTGCTAAATCGACCGAAGCTCCCGCCGAATAGTCCGCTTTGACCTCCTCCTCCGGACGAACTATCTCCGAATCCACTTCCTCCGAAGATACCTCCTAAACCGCCGCTTGACCCGCCTCCAAAACCGCCGCTTGATCCACCCCCAAAACCGCCGCTTGATCCGCCCCTAAAACCGCCGCTTGATCCGCCCATAAAACCGCCGCTTGATCCGCCCCCTGAACCGCCGCTTGATCCGCCCCCGAAACCGCCGCTTCTTCCACCCCCAAAACCGCCGCTTGATCCGCCCCTAAAACCGCCGCCGCTTGATCCGCCCCCAAACCCGCCACTTGATCCGCCCCCGAAACCTTGACTGCCCCAGCTACTTTGACCACCCCAGCTTCCTCCCTGGCCGGGGAAGGATCCCCAACTGCCCCAGCGCCCCCTTCTTCCGCGGCGACCGCGCCGACCGCGGCTTCTTCTCCAACGGCCAAACAGACTGCCGCCTCCACCGGACATACTATCGCCACCACCTCCAAACAGTCCACCGCCAAACATTGAACTTTGTCCCCCAAACATTCCTTCACTGCTGCCCCCGCCGAAACCTCCGCCAGGTCCCCAGAAGTATCTCATCATGTTGCCGCTTCCTCCACTGCCACCGAAGCGGTCGCTTCCGAATCCTCCGAAATCCTCGTCGTCTCCGTATCCTCCGCCGCCGCCGGATCCTCCACCGCCTCCAAATCCTCCACCACTGCCTCCATATCCTCCACTGCCGCCTCCACCGCTGCTTCCATAGCTACCACCACTGCTTCCGTAGCCACCTCCACCGCTGCCTCCGTAGCCACCTCCACCGCTGCCTCCGTAGCCACTTCCACCGCCGCCTTCGTAGCCACCTCCACCGCTGCTTCCGAAGCTACCTCCACCGCCTCCTCCACCGCCTCCTCCGAAGCCGCCTCCTCCGAAGCTTCCTCCGCCACTTGAGCCTTGTCCACCGTAGGTTTCTCGCTTTTTGCGTAGACTTAACATTTGCCGTTCCTGTCCCATACCGGAGTATTGTGGCTGCTGTTGCTGCTGCTGCTGCCCATATTGTGCATTCCGTTTTGTCCTCAGTGTCGCATCTGCAAAATCACAAAATATTATTAGAAAGTATACGTCGAGCCAACATCGGATTGGCTTCCTAGAAGTCGAAAAATAACATTTCATAAATTCACACCAGCAGGAAGCAAACAGAAACGAAAAAATAGCAAATCTGGTCAATCAAGTCAATTTTCTAATTACAATGCGTCCTAATAATGACTATAAAGATTTTAAACACACAAAAAGGACGTCTTAAAAAAAAAGAAAAACACTCGTCGCTAGCAATCTGGTGGAATTCTGTGGCAAAAAAAAACCGAACACAATAAATATTTTTTTTTTGTTATTAGAAATCAATATAGCAGATTAATAGTTCCAAGTGAAGCACGGCGGAGCGTCTCTGAAACACTAAAAAACATCCTCTGTGCCTTATTGCATTCGTCTTCCATGTAACTTGGCAAATAGATAACTCTACGGTTCCGTTGCCCCAGTGAGGGCGACAGAGCGAATCGCACGACAGCTTTATCCATGAAGAGGCTTCTATCCCGAAAATGTGTTGTCACGCATCTTTGGACCGTATACCCCTCGCTGTTTACCAGGTATGCTGACACGAAGCGTAAATCACGTTGCTATTATTTTACAATATACAAATATGCTATAATGCTTAGTAGCTAATATGTAGGCCAGGAGTGTCCATCTGATGATGATTTCAATCTTCTTACGAGTTAACGAAAAGAGGTATTAAATCTTGATATACTATTATCATCCTATGATATTATCGTATCATGAAATCACTATCTCAAACTTTTGCTGGCCTGGTCGTTCGATTGCACTTAGAGTTTTTGTGGTTGATGTAAAATTAGTAGCTATTGGCATATTTAAATCGTCTCTGAGTCAGTGTTTCATTCTTCCTAGATGTCCGAAACTAGAGAAACGACCAAAGACCACAACATTTCTTTCGCAGTTCTTTTTTGTGTCAGCTCTTCTCCCCGTATGAATGTAGAGAAACGTGACTAGAACTCCCAATCAGCTTGAGTTGTTGCATCACGCTAAGAGGTGCATAATTATAGTAAATGTTTCATGTTTCTAAATGTATAAAAAATGGCTATGATAACCTGTTCTATCATAAGTTTAAGCATAATCAAGTCGTCAAGTCTTGCTTACAAGTGTTCATAAAAACAAGACAAATAATTATAAGTGAACGTTTCTGGAACCTAGCGAAACCACAAAAACACACATAAAGAAACTAACCGTGCCGGGCGTAATTTATTGATTGGATGGAGGCATACATTCTTCTTCTAACAATATCTGCAATATATATATATATATATATATATATATATATATATATATATATATTGTATTTACGAAACATTCTACCTATTCATGACGCGAAGGAATATTTACGCTTCTGAGAACCGGTACTGTAAATCACTAGTGATTACCTCATCGGATTAATTAGACGGAATGTAACCAAGGGTTTGAACAATTTAGAATAACGCACGAAACATAATTATTAAAGCGAGTAAAATAAAAGAGCTTTAACGGTCTGACTGTTGTAAAAAGTTAATTAGGTTTGTTGCATTTCTCACGGTGGAATAAACATATACAGGCCGCACGTTAGCTAACTAATTTAAAATTTATGCTCTGATAGTTTTGTTCATAAGCAACTAAGCATGTTACTTTCTGAATATTCATAAGATCTCACCCTAATAGTAATGCAACGTGCTGCGAAGAAAGGAAGTTATTTTTCATTTGTGTTAGGGCATTTGATCTGTAAAATTTTGCAGTGAATTTTATCTGAAAAAGGAGTATGAGTGTAAAGCGAGGTTTTTATTTTATTGTGAGCGGAACGGGCCTTAGTGCGTTAGATATAAAAAATAGTAAAATGTTTATACTGTTACCAGTTTAAAGTACTTTGTATATTTTTAAAATCGATGTCTGCTGAATACCTACATTTTAGGTTGATAAAAAACGGTATATGGGGGAATAGTACATCCAAAGCCGCCGCCTGTGTACATTCAGGAAAGTGTCTGTTAAGGGAGAACCAGAGTTATGGCTTTAAAATTTGAGTTTCTGTGCATATTTAGGATTGCCCCTTCGGCTTGAGTATTTGCCATTCACGTCTAAAAGAATGTTATGTTAAAATATACATGGTCTTTTTAGTACATGTGAAGATAGGTTTTAAATGTATAAGTACACAAAACAAAAATAATCATGTTGTTAACGTGAAAAATATCTCACGTACCTTGTCCGCCAACTTCTCCCCAAGTGCTTCCAAATCCACTGAAAACTAGAAAGAAAAAAAATCAACAAGATATTTAAACATTCAAAGTCAAGCCTGCAGTAAGCGAAAATATTATTTTGTTTAGTCATTCGTCCTGAATTACTATGACTCCTTCTCTCTGGCTGGCAAGAGGGAATAAGTTATGAGACGTATGGTTACTGTTACACTTGTTACATTATTTGCTTGCTATTTACAGCGGTCTTTTGCGACTTGGGTTACATTCTCTGATAATAGCAAATGAAGGCCATCTGAGTTTCGGGGCGCTAAATTTGTTTTTATGCTCCAGCTGGCTACGTTTGTAAACTGCGGCAACATAAATATACTTAAAGACTGATTAATTTTTACGTATAATATGTTATAGGAGTAGGCTATGTAGGAAAAGAGCGCCATGATAAAGCGACATGGAAGTGACGTCATCAGCGTCACCTGACCCCGTGTCGTGACATAATGCCATGGTCACATGGTGTAGAGTGTTGTGTCGTGTGGTGCGTCACAAGAATCATGCGTGCTCATGCGAGACCGCTTTTATACAGAGACTTACACACTCATGCAGCGTCACGTCAGATGGTTTACGTGACAAGATCAACGTGCATCACGTTACTTGATGCAGCGTCACGTGGTCCATGTGCCAAGGCCAACATGAGCCACGTGATTTGGTGAGACACGAATATGCAAGTCTCGGTAGAAACACGGTTGCATCGACGCTAAAGGCTCTATACTTAACAAAGGGGCCAGGTGGGACCTATGCAGAGAGCCATTACAAAATAACAACTTTTATTGAAAAACCGCAGTAAAAAAGGGGACGTGCCAGTTTTTATACTTAATTATTTTGGCTACATCAAAGTCCCCTTAATATTGCTCATTGCGTTTATTTGCTGTGCGCCGTTCGTAAAACGAGCAATTTGAAGTTCGACTCAAATGACGTCGTCGCAGCCCCAAGTAGCTCAGCGAGGTGCTTGTTTGCGAGGGTTTTGATTTTATGCCTTTATTGTTGAGAAGAGTGCCTCACAGCAGTAAGTATGTTGGCACGGTTACCAAAACAAGCTGTCTTGTATTCTAACTCTTTCTCCTTACTGATCTTTCATGCGAGAAGTGGAGGGGAAAGGGAGGGGAAGGGGGTAAGCTGAGCTGGGGGCTGCGAGCCACGCTTAAACCCGCAAAGAGCCGCATGTGGTTTGCGGGCCGCAGTTTGGCCACCCCTGCTCTCTAACGTGTTTTATACACCAGAATTTTGTGCTAAATTACTAAAACGGGCTGCAAGTATTTTGGACCCTGAGGCACCCGATCAAGGTGCGCAGCAGCAATTTACGAGCATACTATAATAATCATAAGCTATAGCAGGCACGTAGCCGGGATTTTGTTTTCGGGGGGGGGGGGGGGGGGGCGCCCATGACAAAATGCTGTATGAGGGGAGGGGAGAGAGGAGGCCCCAGCAAAATGGAAGATTTCGGGGGCCCGGGCCTCATGGGCCTCCCCCTGGATACGTGCCTGAGCTATAGTCTTGTTTAGAACCACTGCACTCTAGCGCCAAAATGTGGTGTTGTAAAGTCCCTCTATAATTGCCCCTTCTATATAAACAGCACCACTTTTTGGCACGGGATTCAAGTTGAGTCACACGTACCTTTTTGACAGACATAATGAATACAGTGTATTTAATTTTTATTTAATATATATATATATATATATATATAGTGATATCATTAAGTTTACGAAATATAAAGCATATGGGTGATTTAATATCAAATCATGCAAGAAAAAATGATGGGCATTCAAAAAGTTTTGTAAAAAAATACATTGGGTGGAAAATGTGTGACTAGAACAAAACTGCAAACTACAACTACGGAACATTTTTCGTTGTTGATTTTTGGGCTTTTGAAAGCGCTGAAGGTAAGTCTTGCCATTTTGCAGTTCTCACTATAGTCGGTTACAAGTCAAGAAGGTAGGAGAAGCTCCTCCCATAATCGTGATGCGACCGTTTGAAATCCATCCGCAGTCGAAAGAATAGTTCCCTGGAAGCACCCCTTGTTCCGCTTCAATGAATAGATAATGGCTACAGAGTGATGCCAACTTGTCTCCGACCCCCCCCCCCCTTTTTTTTTTAAAGAAAGCGACCTTTGTATTCATCCGAGAGGAAACCGAGCCCCTGAAAGTGGCCTTTGTATCCACGGAGGGGGAAGCTAATCCCCCAAAGTCGCTTTTGTTTCCGTCGGAAACAAAAACGACTTCTAATCTCCCTCTCGCGGCTTCCACAACGCCTCGAAAGATAAAGCAAATATTCAAAGCAAGGCAAACCCCCTCTCCCGCGTTGGCCACGACGTCACGGAAACGATGGGACGCTATTGGATGGGGAGGCGGCGGAGGGATATATGATTCCCTTAGAGGGCATTTGCCGCTACCTTCTTGACTTGTAACCTGCTATAGTGACACCTTCTGGAGTCTCGAAACGTATCGATTATTTTTTTTTCGCGACAATTAAAACTTTTTTTAACTCCTTTAAGACTTCGTATAGAAGGGTTAAAGTACTCTAGAAGCGTGTTTTTTAATTTTTATTTTATAAAATAAAAATTCTTGAATCTTGCGCCCTCGATATTAATAGCTAAGTTTGAATCGAGCTAGCTGTCGATGCACAATTATTGAAGGCAGAAGAAACATATCAAATGAATGCTTCTGTCTAAGCCAATTCAAAAATTATAATATTGTTCATTTAGGTATAGTTAATGTGGAAGAAACAACACTAAACTTGAGAAGAAATGCTAAAAATAGGAAGTTCAACGTCATTTAAAACAACAACAACGCCTATTTATTATCCTTTCAAACTCTTTATATGAAAAGCTTTGTATGTGTTCTTATATATGCAATAAAAGTTATTTGACACATATATGGTTTCGCCATATTAAGCAGTGCGTTTGAAGAAGACATATTTTTACCTCCATTCAAAGATCAAAAGATATGGGCCGTTGCCAAATCGTTTACGTAATTATTATATACATAGGCTTGTAACGTGACCATAGTACTTATGAAATACACAATTTACCATTTAGTAAAAAGGGCGCATGACTGGTATGTTATAAATAAAGAAAAGTTCATGCACATGTCCATTGCACTTATCAAATCTTAAGACTCAAACCTTTTCTTTAAATAAACTTATTTAAACGACTTTCTTTATATAACATGCATAAAAATTAAGTTTCACAAACTTCTATGTCAGACAATGAAGGGGCGAGATAAATTATTTTCAAAAACCTAGCGGGCCGAGTGCGAAATTTTGCTTCTTTCATGCGGCCGCATTTTCACGTATATTGGCGAGGCTCGTGTTAAACTTCTTGAGTTTCTTTTTATTTGAGGCAATAACAAATCATACAGATAAAGGGGGGGGGATGCAGAACATTACATAGCAGTTTTAGTATTATAAGCTCACAGTAACGTTTATAGTGATAAAAGAAAAAGTGATTTAAAGTGAGGTTAACATTACTCTGGAGGATTCACTTTTTTATTGTTTATCACAACCCTGGTAGACCCGTACTATTTTGAGCCTTCATTCGCAAGTGGCAGTATTCAATGTTGTTGCACTAGTGAAACATGCTGCTTCACTTTTGATGAGTACGATTCCAGGCACTTTCAGGGCCACTACACGAGAAAAATCATCAACACTTGCAATGGCTTCCAGTTCTGACGACCTCAGGTTGCGCAAGGAGTCGTGGTGCTTGATGAATCTCCCCACGGCATTACACGCACTTTTGCCCTGTCCCGTAGCTTAAAAAATGTAATGTCATGATATTGTCCCGTTTGTATGCGTGCGTAAAAAAAAAAAAGGTGTAACAGGTTGATGGGTTTGAACTGCAGTCAGAGTTCCGTGTGGTTCGCTTGGTCTTTTTTTGTAAAGATAAAAGTGGCTGCGAGGTCAAAGCATGCTCCCTTCGGCCGATGTTTTGATGTGTGTACATTTCGTTAATTCCGGCTGGTTCGTTTTTTTTTTTTGATGACATACGTTGTTGCGAGGTCAAGGCGTGTCTTTTCGGTGCCATTGGTTGGAGTGTGTTCTTTCTGGTGTATATTTTGGGTTCAGGATCTATAAAAGAGGGAGCACTGAATAAAGTGGTTAGCTGTGTTAAGAAAAATTGAGACGTCGTCGTGCTTCTTCCACCCAGTTTCAGGGGTTTTAAAAAAAATGGTAAACCTACACCAGCTCGCCTGCGCCCCGACTGTTTTTTCATTAAAAAATCATTTTGGTCATCTCTTGTCTCTTTGCCATCTTGTACAGTTGAAACCAATTTTTCATATGACAAGCTTCTCCTTCGGAGATGTGGACACGTTTTGTGCATATCGGAATGTTTTCCTTCAGCAACTCTTCAACTGTGCGCAGAACGAACAGTGCGTGTGCTGTATTGTGTACGATGCCGTCGCTGCCAACTCCGAGGTTGTAGATCTTGCGCGCCGTCGTAGTGACGCAGGGGAAAATAAACGCGATTTGATTGTTCCAATGGAAGCATTGTACCGCTCGCGGAAGAACGACGCTTCAATTTTCTGCAAAGTTAAAATGCAATACTATTATACAAGCCTTGAGATGCGACTTTTCTGAGCTTATAGCAAGTCGCTTAGCATGTCGGATGAATGAATGGGGTTACGTATTTTCTGAGTTCACTGCAAAATGCGTTACTTCCCATTTGTTTCTTTAGAAGTTTACTAAATTCCCTCAAATATACTTCGATTTATTAGACTTCCTTCATTGGCAACGATTCCATGGTTAAACCATCTCTTTTCGGACACAATTTAAGGTCAGCTAAACGCAATCCTTTGTTGGGTTAGCACACAGGCAAAGTCTCTTAACGTCTTCAAGACTGAATTCTTAGTCGCCTGCGTTTAATACTGCTGCCAGGCAAGGAGTTGTTGCTCCCTCTATCGGTTTTGGTTAACTGTGTCTAGCAAACTGAGATGAGATACCGGATATGTGGAAAGCATAGAACCTGCCAGCGAAGAAAAACGAAGAGAAAGGTTGCCGTTCTTGAAGGCAGCGGCACATGAGCTTTAGTTCTGGTAGCACCTCCTAGTAATCACAGGTGGTCTATAGCTTCTTCCTTTCTATCACGTGCACGTATCGGTAGTCGTTTCTAATGTGCACAGTGACCCTGTCTGTACTAGTAAATGAACAATTACGGCAGCTATCTAAAAAGGGGATGCGACACTGATTAGAGTTAAAAAAGGGTGTTGGCATGTCTATGTTCCGTTCGGCCCGTGGATTTCCCTTTTGTTCCCACTTTCCGTGGAAGAAAAATAGCCAATGAAGCTTACACGAACCTTGAAGGTACTTGTATCTCAACAAGAAAAAAACATAAAAAAGGCAAAATTAGGGACGACGTGCAAATTGCAGATAAATGAACGCTAGCTCCGAAGCGGCGCGACGCAATCGAAACTGATAGTTTCACTTCATATCATTCGACGAGATTTGAAACGTACAGTGCGCCTCAAACCTAACGCTGGCACGGCATTTGCCGTTTTTGACAGTCCCTGCGGCGGCCGATTGAACTATCTGAAGAATGTTTGGGTTCCCGATTTCTATTTCATCCTGAGAAGGCATCCCGAACGTTTTCGGTGACAAATTTAACAGTAAGTAGTCAACACGATCTCAATGTTTGGGAACCCAGTGGTGGCGTTAAGTTTGGAGAACACTATACGCTTGGTTTTGAAAACATTACGAGCCATAGTAAAGACGGAGATTGGAATGTTTCAACAAATCTAGCTTAGCTATCGTGTAAAGAAAGTTTGAAGAGAGAAAAGAAATTCATGCACGCTTATTGACGTGCTTGTCCGACCGTCGCTTTTAGGTGTTTCCCCCACAATTGCTCTATTAACTCACGGAAAAATTTTAAAATGTCCCATATATGCTTGTTCATCTCATTGACAACGCTTAAACGCTATTTAAGGCAGTTTCCATTTCTGCAGTTTACAAAGTCAGCACATTGAACGTGTGGAAGAACCCCTCACCATATTATACTATAGCAATGGTATCGATAGATTTTCCGAACTGTGTGTTGACTAGGGAACCAATAAAAACTATGATAATATTTCGAAAATAGCTAATATTTAAGTGAAAAAAGTGAAAGCCGTTTACAACTCCCTGTAACGCCGAAGTAGAGCGCAGCTCTTGAGGAGGAGGGAAGGCACACGGGGGAGTCACGTGACCTCGGAGAGGGGGGTCACGTGGCCCGGGGGTCACGTGACCTCGAGGAGGAGGGGATTTTCCCCCGCTAAATTTAGCGGGGAAAATTTCCCGCCAGATTCAGCGGGGAAAATTTTCCGCTAGATTTAGCGGGAAAAAATTTTCCGCCAGATTTAGCGGGGAAAATTTTCCGCTAGATTTAGCGGGAAAAATTTTCCGCTAGATTTAGCGGGGAAAATTTTCCGCCAGATTTAGCGGGAAAAATTTTCCGCTAGATTTAGCGGGGAAAATTTTTCGCTAGATTATAGCGGGAAAATTTTCCGCTAGATTTAGCAGGGAAAATTACCCATCATGCACCGCGTCGGTTACGCTCGACGCCGACGCCGACGCCGACGCCGATGGCGACGCCGACGGCGACGGCGACGCCGCCTGCCGGAAACGGCTCGCCTAAGAGCTGCGCTCTAAAACAAAAATGACATAGATATGCGTCGTTGAATGGAGGGACAAATATATCTTCTTTTCAAGCGCACTACTTAATCTGACGAAACCATATATGTCAAAGAAATATTATTGCATCTATAAAAGCCCATCGAAAATTTTTCCAGTATAAAAAATTGGGGAAAAACAGTATTTTTTTAAAATGACATCGAACTTTGTATTCTTAGCTTTTGTTCTCATGTTTACAGCGTTGTTTCTTTTATTTAGACGATACCTTAATTAACAACATTATAATTTTAAATAGGCCTAGGTTTAAGCTTTCATTTTATGTGTTTCTTATGCCTTCAAAATTGTACATCGCAAGCTAGCTCTGTTCAAACTTGGCCCATTATTGCGTAAGGTACAAGATTCAAGAATCTTTATTTTATAAAATTAAATAAAACATACTTCTAGTGAACTTTAACCCTTCTAATATGGTATTAAAGCAGTAAAAATAAATTCTCATTTTTGTGAGAAAGGTAGTGTAAGCGTTGCGAGACTCCAAAATGTGTCACTAGTGAAAACTGCCGAAATCGCGAGAACTTCCTTCTGCACTATCAAAACCAAAACCCCAAACTAAAAAAAAAGAAAAAATCCTTAGTTTTAATTTGCAGTTTTGCTGTAGTCACCAATTTTTCACCTACATATATTTTTCCAGAGTTTTTTGAGGACCCATTATTTTTTCTTCCACGATCTGAGATCAGTAGCATATGTTTTATGCTACTGAAGAACAAGCAGGATGAATAAAGTAGGTTTGTGGAGCACATCATACCCAGGAAGCCGAAGAGAAGTCCTGCAAGCCCGACGGATGCCATGGTTTGCTTGTGTTGCTACACCAGGGCCGTCTGCCCAGAATCTGTTCGTCGTACGTTTTATAGCCCGGCTAACGACCTTCAAAAGTCCCCATTCGTCTTGTGTGCGTACTTGGGTAGCATTGTTGTAAAATGTTATTTTTATATCTTGACCTATTTAGGTACTCATGGAAGAACTGTCATTCCATTTCTAGAAGGCTTGCCTCCTTAAAATGTGTTCGCTTTATTTATTAACTTTAAAAAAGCATGAAACGTTTTATGAGCAAGAACAGGCACAATGGATTTTCCAATTTGTTTTACTGCGAAACTCAGCCTTGCGGATATGTCAAAGAAAGACGAAAACCGAAAAAAAGGATATGACAGAACCATTGTGGCTTGCATTAAAAATATTTTTGAAGGCAATGCATTTTGTTAGGGCCCTTAAGACTTAACAAAAAATCGAAAATATTTCGTTATTTTATGAATAGGTTAGATAACCCTGAGATACTGGAATAACTTAGTCTATGAAATTTTTATCTGGCGACTTTCGTAGGTTTTATTCCTATTCGGGAATGACAAACTGATGTTCCACATCACGTATGAACGTATACAGGGTGTTTCGCGTACGGTAGACAAATTCGATCTTGCGAAAACTACGCATCGCACCAAATACAGGCTTGTGTCGTTTTGGTCCCAGGCCAGGGGCCTATTTAGGAAAATTATTAAAGTTCGGGATAATTAAATAGTTCATTATTTTAGCGTAATTTTTTTAATTTTGTGTTTAAGGGCATGGTTTTCAATGAGAATGTTGCTGAGCATCATCGAAAAACACTAAATCAACGAATTGCAGAACGATTGAAGGCACGCGTGGTATCTTACGGCTCTCTGACAAACCGCACAAATTAGACGGGTTTTTAAGTTTCGGTTTGCAATCGGAGCGCTTCTTGGCACCGGCGGCACCGCACTCCGTGGAGAAATAGTACAACCAGCCTCTGCTGCTTTGCGCGAGGACAGCGCAGCAGAGGCAGAGGTTGGTTGCACTATTTCTCCACGGGGTACGGTGCCGTTGGTGCCGAGAAGCGGTCTAAGCTGTGCGGTTTTTCAGAGAGCCGTAGAATACCGCGCGTGCCTTCAATCATTCTGCAATTTGTTGATTTAGTGTTTTTCGATGATGCTCAGCAACATTCTAATTGAAAACCATGCCCTTAAACTCAAAATTAAAAAAATAATAATAATAATTACACGAAAATAATAAACAACTTAATTATCCCGAACTTTAATAATTTTCTTAAATAGGCCCCTGGCCTAGCACCAAAACGACACAAGCCTTTTTTGGTACGATGCGTAGCTTTGCAGTATCTAATTTTTCCACCTTTCGTGAAACACCCAGTCTATATACGTATGAACGTATATAGACACGGGGTGCGGGGTGCGCACGCCGTGTCTATATTATATATACAGGTATAGGTATATATCATATATACCTATACCTATATATGCACATATATAGGTTTATATGATGCGCTCTTTTCATCACCATACGTGGTCTCCAAAGAGGAAATGACCGAAAATATGCAGATGAATGAACGGTACCTGATCGACTGAATCAAAGTTTGACGAAACACGCAGAAAGTCAAAATATTCTGCACAGCCAGGTAATATATATATATATATATATATATATATATATATATATATATATATATATATATATATATATATATATATATATATATATATATATATATATATATATATACATTTCGGCAACCGGACAAAAGCTCACCGGACAAAAGCTCACCGGACAGAAGCTCACCGGACAAAAGCTCACCGGACAAAAGCTCACCCGTTTTTTTGACAGACCCGGACAAAAGCTCACCCGTTTTTTTGACAAACCCGGGCAAAAGCTCACCTCGATTTTTTTTTCTTTTTTCTTTTTGCTATCTCGGGCGAAGCACGGGCTTTAATAAAGTGCGGACGCGATGGACATTGGACCATTTTTAGGAGAACTTGCACCCCATCCATC
The DNA here is from genome assembly GCA_037355805.1 of Ixodes ricinus. Lineage (NCBI taxonomy): Eukaryota > Metazoa > Arthropoda > Arachnida > Ixodida > Ixodidae > Ixodes > Ixodes ricinus. Next base: position 3,610 of record JAZHYW010050427.1, on the reverse strand, counting down.
AATGAGTTGCGAATTTTTAAAAATACTTTGAAAGATTGGGAGTTGGGCCTTTTGAAAAGTACAAGACAGATGGCCAATTTAGAAAACTTTGCGGGATTTTAGATAGGCTCGCGTTCCTTCCACCACAGCTTGTTCCACAACAACTAACCACCAGGGAAAAGTCTACCGGTGACATCGGCTACCTGCTGGACTATTTTGATTGCACGTATGTCAACGGCCGCTTCCGTTATGGTTCTGTTCCATCTGCGGCGGCACCCAGAGCAAATTCTTTCCTTCGCCTGACTCTGCGCCGACGACGACCGGAGTTTCCCCGGTACGGTGGAATATGTACGACGCCACTCACCGAGATAAAGACCGGATGAACAACACCTGCGAAGGGTGGAGTACCGGGTTCCAGAAGCTCGTCGGCCACGCCCATCCAAGCGTCTTGAGGCTGATTGAATTCCTACAGCAAAATCAGGCGGACGTTGACGGAAACAGGTCGTCTTAGAAATATTTGCGAGGGCTTGCATATACATCGAGATCAACCAAGACTGCTGGAGCTAGTAGGGGACTGCATTTGCTTCTAACCGATCGATAAATAAACTTGTTTCTATTAAAATCCACAAACCATGCGCCTGTCAGATTTAATTTATCGTTGCCTTTTGTGTCGCACGCATGCACCCAAGTTGTCCGCACTCGTGTTAAGACCAACATGAAATTTTCTCGTGGTGAGCTTTTGTCCGGGTCTGTGAAAAAAATGGGTGAGCTTTTGTCCGGGTCTGTGAAAGAATGGGTGAGCTTTTGTCCGGTGAGCTTTTGTCCGGTGAGCTTCTGTCCGGTGAGCTTTTGTCCAGTGAGCTTTTGTCCGGAATTCATATATTTCAATTTTTAATTTTAAATTTTTTTAGATAAATTAATACACTATAAAAAGCGCAATCTATAAATGTAATATTTTGGTTGTATGCCCTTTAGTTGACCCGCAATCTTGTGAAATATGTGTTCCTTTGGATAAACAACCTTACGGACTTTGTGCGTCTATGACTTCCAATAGACTTTTTTTTTTTTTGTCTACGTTGTGAGATACGAGCATAAAGAAAACGAGGGCAACGAGAGACTGAACGTCGCAGTGTCAGCTGAAAGAGGCATTTACAGAGCCACTTCCCGCCACGCAAACCCGCCGTAACTTGATCTGTTACCCAGCAGCGAGCGTCGCCCTTAGGCCGTAGTCACCTTACGCTCTGTTCTAATACAGTTATAATACACGCCTTCGCTTAGAAATCTAGATTATACGCTAGATTGTCTCATATCAGGTTGGGCAATCACTCCTCCAAGCAACCGACCAGAAAATTCAAAGACCGCACCAGTGGCTTCGAAGTCAGCTCAGCGATAGCCGTTTATCAATACTGTTCCTGCCGTTGAAGTGAAAAGTTTGCACCAGCGTATACACAAGACAAAACACGTTTCGAACGAAGCTCCCAAGAGTAACTATAAACCAGACTTGTACGTAGTCCGTTACAAGTAACGAAATTACTTGTAACGCCTTACATTTTTCAGTAATTTAGTGACGGAATAATTACATATTTTCTAGAGTAATTTTATAGTGCTTCCCTTACATTTTTTTACGGAACGAATTAATTGCAATCCGTTACATTTTGTCTCGGGACCAACCCCCCCCCCTTTTTCTAAAGAAAGGGTTGTTTTTATTTTGGTAAAGTCGAGCGCCATGACACTGTCACTCTTCAGTTCCGGAAGCTCTTCAGTTTGCAACACTAAGCCCCTGAATCTATTTTTTTAGACCCTAACAGCAATGTAAAAAAAATATAAAAAATAAAACATTTTTACAAAAGAAAAAAAAAGGGGGGGGGCAAGTTATATCCGCTTTTTTTTGGCCCCTTTGTTTCTTTTTTGCGATCAAAGACGCGGAGGGGAGGACACCAAGGTGATTGTGTGCCTCTTCGAGAAGCTCGAGGCTGTAAGTGTACAGAAAAGAATTAATGTCCTTCTCGGTTATAGTGACGACGACCATTTTCATAATGTCACAACACGAGGCAACGCTCCGTCTACCCTAAAATCCACTAAAAGAGATGTGATTATATGTGAAGGTGTTATTGCAACAAGCATCCTCGTTCGTTGCTGCACACTTATCAATGTTATCATCTTCTCTAGAAAACAGGATGTGTTTTGTTCTGCATCATTCACAAAATTTGACCCTGTTTTAAACGCTGCTTACTTCTTTATAGTCCAACTCCTAGGGTTGGCCCACTTTATTTGTGAATTCCAGCCAGGTTATCTGCATCTCAGTCACCCTTTTTGTGAGTCAGCTTTTTGCGAGCACTTGGAAAATGGTAATAGTCTTCCTTTCTCTTCCTCCTGTTTCGCCCCAGCAGGACGCATCTTATTATCTCAAGCAGATATTTTTTTACAAATAAAACAAAATGGTGGCTGACGTAGACTTGATATTCTGGGCTTGAGGAGAGAGTGAAACTCGCGGAGTGGGGCTATTACACGACTTACTTAGTACTCTGCCCTCCGCATCTCGTGGCTTCAGCGGACGTCCATCTGGAGAACACCGGAGTGAACTGCCGTCGTGCTCCGTGCGTCTTTGAACGGCATTAAGAAAGGTACACACGGCAAACCTGCGTTTACATTTCCTTGTTTTAACTGACTTTCTAATTAATTCTCGTTATAAGTGTCCTTTTTTTATTACTGATATTTACATATTGAAAACGTTTGTTTTTATTCACCAACGTTTCAACCGAGGCTCGACCTGTTCAAAACCAAAGGAAGAAGACTCATCGAGCCAAACCTTATTTATTATTTATCACTTTACCGTTACAACTATGTTTCGCTATTGTCTGGCAATATATGTCGGTATAGTAAGATGGACATCAATCAATTCTCATTCGAGTTTTGGCTAGATGTATGATGACTTCCAAAGCTTCGCGATTTAGACAATGGAGAATTTTAGTAGATCGGTCCGATGACTCCGATAACGATATCCGATACCCCGCCACCGCCTTTGCGCATGCATCATATCGTTATCGGGGGCATCGGAGGTATCTGAACGATCTATTAAAACTCTCGAATATCAGGCAACGGCTGCAACGACGACGTTTTGCTCTATCTTTCGAGGTAAATAGTACTTCCGTTGCTTCGCTGAAGAAGCTCAATGCAGAGCATGAAGCATTCGCGAGGAACATTATGGGACTCCCATCCAGTGCCTCAGTTCAGAGGCTGTTCAGCGTAGCAGTCGAACATATTTAGTAAGAAATATCGCACAATGTCTGACGAGACTTTCGAGAGCCAGCTGTTGCTCAAAATACTCAAGGTCATTAAATGGAACAGGTTGCAACAATAAGAACTTGAATAACCCTCTTCGCTTTGTTTCTTACTTGAGGACAATAATGTCGAAAGTAACGCCATGAAAGTAAGGGATTAAACGGTCAGTTACTTTTAGGTGAGGGTAATTGTAATTGTAATATATTACAATTTAGCCTTGAGTAATTGTAAATATAATTCCTTATTATTTTTCAGTAACGTGTACAAGTCTGCTGTAAACAATGCAAAGCACATTCTAAGGCAGAGAAGTTTTACACGGAGAAAAGCCACCTGCGGAGATCCCAAAAGC
>JAZHYW010050426.1:0-10263 GCA_037355805.1 Ixodes ricinus | reverse complement strand
AACTCTGCCCACGTGAAAGCTGCCGCATTCAAACTCGAGCGCACCGAAAACATTTGTTTCCTCAACAATATCAATGTTGAAATGTTAACTTCTAGAACCACACTATAAACAAAAATAAAATAATGTTACGATTAAATTTTAAAAAATTCTATTCCTTTGAAAGTTGTTATATAAACTTTGAAGAAGACCAAGCAACGAAAAAAGGGCCTTACTCTCGGTGATGTTCTTGACGCTCGCTGAACGGAGGGCCGCTGATGAGGCCGGAAAAGTCGTCCCCAATACTCTTCGTGCAGGCTTGGCAAAGGTAGGAAAGAGAAAGTGGAGGCCTAATGTGTAATTGCCGCACAAACAAGCATCAAGAAAAATCAGACCTTTCACTCAACTACTAGGCACATGCGAATAGTGATGACACACAGGAAAGCAACCTCCACAGGTTCTTGCATCTTAACGGGGCTAATCCCACTGCTATCAACACTTCGAAAAATATGAATATTGCAGTTCATCTTGAAGCGAATATCGATAGCGTCTTATTCTGAGCTACTATGCGAAAATTCAGAATTCGCACAATCCTATCAATTACCGAAGCACTAAGGAGCACGTCACGAGTGTAATTACCACGTGCTGCCCGTGCTGGTGACTGCAGCAGTAACTGTTCTAAAACGAAAATCTAAAACACACGACAACTTGCACGCGCGTTTGTCGGACGCCTCATCTTGGTTATTTACTTTGCACCCGTCATACAATTAAGGTAAGCATGTAGGTCACAGATACCTGAGTTCCCAAGATTCTCTTTGGTGCTTGGGTACAAAAGGTAAATTATACAACATTAAAACTAACATCTCCTCAACTACAGTTCAAAAGTGAGAGGCAGCTTGTAGACAAACTCGAAAACCTGTTTAATGATTATCTTACTAACTTTTGTTTTTTTGTTCCAACCAATTTTTGTTGTCACTATCATGAACTGTTTGTCCGCATTTGTTTACAAAACCAATGTGGCTGCACTCCTCGCTGCGGTTTACGGGTTGCACTTTTTGAATGAGCGTTTAGTACCGGCAACAGCTTCAACAAAGAGCCACCTAGGGCAGTTACGCAAAGTGGGACTGCATAACATGAAGGTCGGCACAATGAAGTGCTGATTGGTTGAGCAAGGTGTTCGCAGATGGTGTAACCATACTTGCAGAAACCAGCATTTTGAGTTTTGTGCAGTCTGCCAGGACTCAACCGCGGCCCCACTTGCCTACACTTTAGGAAACGATGCCATCTATAAGTAATGAACACTAATTGGTTCCATTACAGCAGTACACATTCCATCACAGTGGTAAACGTACCATGAGTTCCATGAATTGGTTTCATTACAGTGGTCAACTTTCAATGAGCATCAACACCAATTGGTTCTGTTACAGCAGTCAACATTCCATTAATGTTAACCCTAATTCGTTCCATTAAAGCAATCAACATTCCATAGGCAAGCACTCATTTTTCTATTATGACATCTTTTTACAAACTTACTGTCAAGCATTTTTACTGTCTAGCATTTGGAAAGTAAAATCTGGGGTTGCGTTAATATTTAAATTTTCTAATAGTATCGCAGTTTTGAATAATATTCCATTCAATGTTTGCTTTAAGATGAACTGCGATAATCATTTGACTCGTCAAAGTAGTTTCTTTTGGCGAATCAGCCCCGCTGAGTGCGCTTCTTGCCAAAACCCGTCTACTGCAGAGAAGCAATTCCCAGAGAGCTGACACCCCATTCCTGCGAACCTCGCTTTGCCACATGCTTAGGAGAAAAACGCATCTTCAAAGCGGGATAGCACACTTAGTCACCTGGCGTATTTAACAAAACACTATTCACTTTGCATTTCGTTTAAATCCACTGTTCGCAGCATGCCAAGTGAAATCGGCAAGTTCCGATTTTATGTTTTTTCTTTGACATCTTTTTCCCAAACTTACTGTCTAGCCTCTTTTCCAGGTTCCCTTGGAACTCTCCGTAGTTTGTCACCAAAAGGGTATCCAGCTCCTAAAGAAGAAAAACAAAAAGAAAAAAACGTTAAGTATAACACGTTTATAGAAACACACCAGTGCTAAAAAAAATTCTAAATTACTGTAAAGCTGTTATTGTTTGCGAGCCCTTAATTTTTTGCGAATTTCGCAAAATTTAAAAATTTGCAAAGTTTGGGGGACGCAAGAAATTTCGGTTTTTAAGAGTGTCAATGCAGGCGTCTGGAATTCGCAAAATTTAGTGGCCGCAATTATGCCCCCTTCGACCGATTCACGAAAATAGGGGCCGCGGAAATAAAGGATTTTACAGTATGCCAGCGCCTCTAACCCTTTGATGGATGCATTTTTCCCCAAAAATGTTTCCCAGTGGTTGGGGTTTTGTTTCCAAAGAAATGGTGTAAAGAGAATGGTCAATGTGCAGGGTATTTCTTAATTATCTAACTGCAAGCTGTTCAGGTTTAGAAGCATCAAATGAAAATTACACCATCTTCCCGAGGGGAACCATGGGGTGATGCGGAGCATCGCGGATCGTAATTAATTTATTCCCTTCTTGACTGATTTCTTTTGGCCGGCCGGATTTGGGCTGCGGCGGACGCGAGCGGCCGAGAAACGCTAGCAGACGACAGCCGCAGAGTTGCGGGAAAGCCCACCCCACTGGAAAGCCCTGGCGTGGCGCTGCGACCCGCGCGCCCAAAACTATCCTCCTTTCACTCCTCCGGGGGAACGCGCGCTACCGCTGCTTATATTCACACTTGAAGGAGAGGAGACTAGAGGAGGAGAGTTGCGCGTGCGCGCGCGGTGTGAGTAGAAGCGAACGAACGCGCAGTGCACGCAGCTGGTAGAGCGAGAGTGCGGAGAGAGTAACGCGCAGCTGTTGGAGAGAGGGAAGGAGAGTTGCGCGTGCGTAGTGCGAGTGCGGACTACGACGCCGCGGGACATAGCCCCGAGCAGAGATGCTCCGCATCTAAAATACTGAAGGTGAAAAGCTGTTGCCTTTCTTCCATTTGGTTTCCCTTCGACGCATCCACTTTCGCAACATTCCGGCGGCTTCGGATTCCTAACCACAGGTACTTTGCAGAGCTTTTTGTAGGAGGATGAGCCCTCATCCTCTAAATTCAATGCCGAAAAGCGTGGCGATTCTGAATCGGGGAAGCCAGTGCCTCCCATTGGCTCCACCGCCAGAACGGCCGGTATGCCAAGTGAACGCCACGTGCGTGGAGTGTCTAGTTTGAGAGCTATAAATAGCCTGGCAAAATGAAATACCGCGTGAATACAACGTTTATAGTTCACGTTTAGTGGGCACTTTGAAACGTGCCATCACCGCAGTATGTGCAACGGCGACGACCGTCAAAGGATTAAAGCTCACTTTGTGGCAGAAAGACTCCTTCATTCCTTTCAGTTCACAACGAAGCAAGGTGATGTCCCCCAGTTTTAAAAGTATATATGCAGTAAAATGCGTCGAAAGATTATCTCTGACAGAAATTTCCACTGGACTCTGTATAAATATCAAACTGCAGAAACAACCCCATTGCTTTTGCTGCCCATGTAAAAGAACATTTGTTTTTAGTTTTTCATTGTCGTCAATGCTTTTTATTACGTGACATACTTCCAAACCTCATTGAATGAGAAATAAAGAAAAAAATTTGATTCTAACTCAAACAATACAAATCTGCGAGCCAAAATTTTAAATCGGCGTCCCCTCTACCAAAAAATATGTCCGGATGAAACATCCCACAACGCAGCATCGAGATTTTATTTATGTGGTTTCACGAACCGACGGGCGATTTGATACCAGCAAATACCGGACTGCGCACGAAATACCGATGACAACGGGTCAAACTACCGCAACGGGGAAGGTTTGTCGCTAGTGTATTGTCCTCCACATCGGGGAAACACTCACCCCTTTGGTTTTGTTGATCAGCTGCGACACGTCGCTGATGGTGTGATCGGCCTGGACGGAAATGCCGTCGATCCCGCCGGGGATGTAGGAGTTTGTGACAAATGCACACACAATGGCAAACCTGCAGACAGAGGCATTATACCACTGTAAGGCAACGGCATCACTGACCCAAAGCATGGACCCTGAATCGCCACCTTCCCCTAGGCTGTCCCTTACCATTAACGGAACAATTCCCCAGTATTTCAACTACCGTCCTGCAAGCTCTAAAAGGAACCAAAAAAGTGCTTGCCTCAATTAACCAGTAGACGCTACTTCACCATTTTTTACTTACTAACGCGGATAAGCGTCAAGGAGCTCGTGTCACAGAAAAGTCAGCGTCGGCGTCGCGGAAAAATCCTGATTGGTCAATAGGTTCATGACGTCGCAGCCACATGACCTCGTGCAGGAATTTCCAACAACCCACAACACTCACGTGAAACGTACGTCAGGTGTGAAATGGAAGTGATTTAAACATGACATGTAATGTAATTTAAAGGTCACTGTTTGTCTGAAATGGTTTCCCTTTATAAAGTCATCCATTTGGCTTGAAGAAAACAAATTTGAAGAATTTTAGGCGGTGACGGGATTCAAACCCTCGACCCTTTGGTTGCGAGCCAGACATGCTACCGACTAGGCCACGCAGACACGCTTGCACGGCTTGGGAACAAGGGGGTTTACAGTGCAACCCACTTACAACGATACCACATATAACAACTGCACCGCTTATAACCATTAGTTTCTAGAGTTCCTATAGTCGGTGACAGGTCAAGAACGAAGTGGAAGCTCCCCCACCCCTTTCCACTTCAGCGGAGCAAATGGTGGAAAGGAGGTCGGCTCCTCTCCCGCGGTCGCTTTGCTAAAGTGGAAAGAGGTGGGGAGGAGCTTCCACTCCGTTCTTGACCTGTCACCGACTATAGGGTTGGAAATTATCAGTTTCTAGTCCAGGTACAATGATAATCGGTTATAACGATTGAAATTTCGGTTTTCTCATTATCGTTATAAATGGGTTGCACTGTATACGTTTAGCTATCGCGTTACACTCTTAAAGGCGAAGCTTAAGCGTCCTCCCGTATTTTTTATATTTTTGTGCAATTACAGATGTGCGAAGAAGCTTAAGTTTGATTGTTTGTGCTTAGCACTACTCTCCCAAAATATGTACTACACAAATAACCCCCCCCCCCCCCAAAAAAAAAAATTATTTTTACAAAATTGTGTATTTTTACATGTTCACATTTTTGCTAATTTCAAAGTGCTTTATGCCTTACGCAATACACCTGTCGAGGCGTATCTTCTAATGCTAGAAAGAGCCTTTAAAGATGTCGATGTTGACACCTTTCAGTGCTTCTGCCGTTTTTTTGTTTAGTCTCTTTCACGTCGGCAAACTGGTTCCCTTTGAGAACCTTTATCATCCGAGGAAAAAGCAAAGGTCGCACGGGGCGAGGTCCGGTTAATGGGGAGAGTGCAGTATGGGGTTTATGCCATTTCCGGTCACAAACTGCTGAACACTCGGCGCGGTGTGGGCAGGTGCACTGTCATGGCGGACGAACCAATCTAACGAGGTGAGGCAAGAATTTCGCTGCAGCTCGTTTCATGCGTAAATCTGCCAATAAAATTTGCCGACAGAAACTCCACGACGCTCCAGTCAACTCCACAAGTTCAGCGACATCTGACGGCAGTTATAAAAGATGCCTCGACGAATTTTTGCACACAGTCACTTCAGTTCGGCTGGACGAAGAATGCCCAGAACAGGTTGATTTTGAATCGACGTTTCGCCTCGTTTAAAACAACAAAAAAAATATATTTGTAAACTTGCATTTCACTCAGAGCAGCTTCCTTGCAAGCCATCCGTAGCTTAACAACCGTTTTTGTTGCATATTTCTTCGACAGGAAACAAAATCTCACTGCCATTTGTTCATATAAATCAGCCACCACAAAATAGGCAAATGCAATGAAAGGGTCTCCCAAAACAATCTACTACCAAAACAGAATGCAGTGTCTCACAGGAACATCAACTGCTACACTGATGCGGACGAGTGCTTAAAGGAACACTGACACCCCAAAAGCTGTATTTTTTTTTTGCTGTCTAAAACGATGCAAGTTGTAGTCATAGACCACGCCAAAAAATACCACAACGCAAAAAAACAAACTATTCCCACGCGTCGTACGCCGCTTTTTATTTTGGCATTTTTTTAGGGGCGAAGCTTTAGGGGTCTCTCTGGCATCCAGTGCTCCTGCTCCTGCTCGTGAGCTCACGAGCACGTAAACGCACGTGCTTGTGTAGGGAAAAAAAAATGATGAAAAAAAATATATGTTTGCGCAGTCGACAAGATTCGAACCCATGCGGGGAGACCCCAATGGATTTCCTAGTCCATCGCCTTAACCACTCGGCCACGACTGCGGGACGAGTAGGGGCTCTGAGATGTAGTAGTAACTCAAGAGCTGGGGTTTCTGTCATGGATGAAACGTTGCATGTAGCCGCTCAACGTCTATACAGGAGAGGGCGCTGCGGTCAAATGCGTATATAATCGTGCTAAACTTTGCATGCATTGGCTCAACGTTTATAGACCGAGAGGGCGCTATGGTCAAATGCTCAAATGCGTACATAACCACGTTCCATTCCACACATTCTCTTTCTGACATTAATGAAAACGAACGAAAAGCTCGGCATGCTGCGGCTCAGTGTCAACGGAGGCAAGCACCACCAGAGCTTCGCCCCAATCAACATCATTCACCACATGGTGATGCGGTCAATTGTCTCCCTCTTCTCACCTCCTCCCTTCTTTTTATTTTAATGTAAATGATTATGAAGTTTAGAAGCTTTGTAAGTAATATTCCTACAATATTTAACAACGGCATTCGTAAAGCATGTTTTTTAACACAATTGCGAATGCACTACGCCCTTCTTATTGAAATATCGAAAATCAGAGTTTGGAGCGATGTCGCCTCCTCACTTTTTATCCTCCCTCGGAAAACATGGCGGTGCAGTGGCGCTCGTGCACACGTAGCACTGAGGATGGTCGGTGAGTCAAGGAATCGGACAAATTTCTCTTTTTTAGGTGCCTGACGAGCTCTCAGACTTCGAAGAGTAAATCGTCAACAGTCAAAACAAGTGGGTTTGGTTGTCTGTGTACTGCAGTTTCGGTCGTGACTCTGCCAGAGCAGCCCTTCACGCAGAACCCCCGCTAGGTAGAAGGAACGCACCCTCCAGAGAACAATTCCGGTTACATTTGTGTGCCCCCTCAAACGTAACGCTGCAGCTGCCTGCCAATATCGTTCTCGATCGACCTTTTTCAAAGCCCCTTCAAGCAACACTGGCAGTTGCTGTTTCTTGGACACAAAGCATGTGATGGGGTACGCATCTTCGCCAAACGCAAAAGCAGCATTCATTCCCGACACGAGTTGAGCAGAGTTTGCACCGAACGCCGACGAAATTATCACGGAATCGGATAACTGGTGCAGCATCCGCTAGGTGGCGCACACTATTGAAAAGGGCCCACTTCTTTTGAACTCCAGATATGCAAGCCACAAAGTGACCGGGGAAAAACGAGTAAAAAAAGAGCGTCGACGGCTAAACGGACAAACCGAGAGTCCTTGCTTCGACAACGAAACTCGGAAAGATTAGTAATGAAAGAAACGAAAACGTACAACATGGCGACGACGGCGAAGAAGAGGAACAGCCCCAGGAAGCCGCGCCACTTGGTGTCCCCCTTCTTCTCCGCCACGTTCTTGGCGCCGCCGCACCGTCGGGCAGCAACGGCAACACAGCACGATGACGCCGACGAAGGGCACCACCAGCGCCAGGAAGAGGCCGATCGCAACCAAAGCGAGCAGGCCCTTGAACTCCCGAGGATCTGCAGAACGCACGACCGCGTCAATGTCGACACAGCACCCCCGTTCGTTCTGTTCAACAGTTTTAAGGAAGTCTTGATCATAGCTGACAGACTTGGGGAGAAAGACTGAACAGGGCGTGTTCAGATAAGATTGAACACGCGAGTCCAACTTGCATTTTTGTTTTTCTTCATATTTATTCAATAATTAAGCCCTTCACGCTTAATTCTTGCATGGGCCACTGTACGGTCGCGCGAACTTAAACAATTCCCCGCACGAGACACTAGGATATTTGTTAACTTTTTACGCGCAATATTTAATTTTAAGAATTCTGTAAACATTCAAGAATATAGTAACTACATTTTACGATAAGAAAAAGAGGGACATTGAAGACAAACAGACAAGACAGGCTGCCTGTCTTGTCAGTTTGTCTTCAATGTCCCTCTTATCGTAAATTGGAAACCAACACGCTCAACCATCTACATAGTAACTATAATTTGCTGCTTCTTGAAAAATATTAAGTTTTTTGGTATTTTTACTTTACCTATTACACGCAGTCAAACTTGAAAGAACCGACAAAGCCCGAAAACGGCGTTGTCGTCTTGGGGCATTCATGTTTTTTTTAGGGGCGAAGCTCCTTAGGGTCTAGCCTTGTCCGTCCGTCTGTCCGACGTCCGTGCTCACATCAATTGCCATCCCATCTGTCTTTTTAAAAAATAAAAAATGTTTGTGCAGTTGACAGGATTCGAACCTGTGCGGGAGACCCCAATGGATTTCTAGGCCATCGCCTTAACCACTCGGCCACGACTGCGGGACGAGTAGGGGGCTCTGAGATCTGGTAGTAATTCAAGTGCTGGGGTTCCTGTCATGGATTAAACGTTGCATGTAGCCGCTCAACGTCTATACAGGAAAGGGCGCTGCAGTCAAATGCGTATATAATCGCGTTAAACTTTGCATGCATTGGCTCAACGTTTATAGACGAGAGGGCGCTGCGGTCAAATGCTCAAATGCGTATATAACCACGTTCCATACCACACATTCTCTTTCTGACATGAATGAAAACAGAGCAGATGCCGCTTCGCCCCAATCAACATCATTCACTACATGGAGATGCGGTGATTTTTTTTTTTTAGAGATATTGATGTTTGTTTTTTTTGAGAAGACGTTTGTAATTTTGTTTCCTCCACATATTGGGGGAAAAATATGAAGAAAAACAAAAATGCAAACTGGACTCGCATGTCTGTTCTTATCTGAACACATCCAACATTTAATTTGCACTCAAAAATATGTCGCAGGATGTGTCGCGAACAACGTCATGACTACACATTATTTTTCCTCATGGTGTCATGTGATATTAAAGTCATGACCTCATGAAGTCATGTGACCTCAGAGTTATGTGACATCATGGTGTCCATGATATGAGGTCACGTGATATGATGCCACACGACACTCATGCTTGATGTTAACTTGTTGCGCAATATCATAACCTCGTGTGACACCGTGATGTCACACCGACACCCAACAAGTCACAGGACTTCAGCCATGTGATGCCATGAGTTTGCATGACTCGTTCCTCATGTCATGCGACATCACAGTCATGATCTCGAAGTCACGTGACATCAGAGTTGTGTGATGTCAAGGCGTCCCATGATGTCACATTAAGTGATACGACAACACATGACAGCCCACACGGCTAGTCATGGTGTTACATGACATCCCAGTGGCATAATATCATGACCTCATGTGACACCGACACCCAAACTTGACAAGCCACGTGACGTCAGAGTCACACGATGTCATCCGGTCATGTGACCTGTGTGCCGGTCAAGCACGTCGCTTTTTTCCCTGATACCCAGGCCTACAACACATTCTGCGTTAAAACAGGAATTCCAGGGATCGCTGGACTCACCATCTTGTGGTCTCTCTCAATCACGGCAATAGGGTCCTTGATCATCTTCTCATCCAGGAGGGCTGCAGAGAGGGGCAAACACTCAGAATGAGAACGCAAGCACAAGAGAAACTGGCGGAAGTTGAGAAGGTAAGAATGTAACCACTTTCAACAACCAAAGAGCTCATGTCATCGGGTTGATGACAGCCTCCGCAAACGACAGAAGATAACTTCCGATGCACTCTATCACAGTTGCCTTTGGCACACCTCTAGAACTGGTCAGCACACATGACATGCAAAGATGTGTGTTTGCGATACATTCTGCTCACGTTAAGAGGTACTCCAACACCACCAAAATCCAAATTTTTAAAGATCTCAAGTGCTTAAAAAGGGTGTCATATCTAAAAAGAAAAGAGCAGCTTGGCATGAACTTACGGTACCTTGTTGGACCCTGATGTGTCATTATGTATCTTGCACCTTACGGGGAGGAACCATCCCCAACGTCTGCTTCTTGGAGAGCGACACGCTCATTTATTTTATACAGACACACACCTTCCAACGGATGCGACGTGAGACCCAGGTTAGCAACGTCTCCGCAACTGGGGCCATC
>JAZHYW010050424.1:0-17316 GCA_037355805.1 Ixodes ricinus | reverse complement strand
GAGACAGTATTGCCGATCGGACGGAAACCAAGAAACCACTGGAATGCTAGCCGAAGCCACTATAGTCCGTTGCAACTCAAGAAGGTAGGAGGCGAGGGGAGAAGTAAAACCGGGGAGGAGGAAGCAGACGAAACACTGGAGAAGAGAGGAAGCCTCCCTCCTTTCTTTGCATTCCGTCCGCTTCCTTCCCCTCGCCGTACTTCGTCAGTTGCAACAGACCATACGCATGTACAACATCCGGAGCTCAAACTTGCCACAGGATGTCATCGCAGTGATGTCATTTAGCATCTGCTAACCTTCTGGCTTTGGTCTACACGATTCTAATCGCAACTTCTGGTCCCACTTGTGGAGGAATCTGTGCCACGAACACCGACTCTGTTTTATGGCGATAGAAATTGAGGTTTTGTACAAGCCCTTGTGCTGTCTGCCCTTCATTCAATCTCAATGTGGACCGCAGTGGAGCTTGCAGGTGGAAGCTCGTAGCTTCGTGTGTCTCAAGTGCACAACTTGCCTTTGCAGGGAAGCACCTTTAAAGCTACGAGGTTGCACCTACCAGGGTTCACATTAACTTGTAAACAAAACCTAGAATAAATGTTTGCAAAATATTCTCATCTTTCACCTTCTCAGAAAGAGCTCGAGGAAAAGGCGGCGGAGAGTGCTCGCAAGGCCGAAGCAAAGCGTGTGCAGAAAATTCTCGAGCAGCGAAAGTAAGTGAAACTTGGTCTTCTCGTTTAAAAAAGAACCACAGATATTGGGTTAAAATTCTACTAATTGTGTATCAACTTAGTGCGACTCAAGTGCACTAGCATGATGAGCAGGAAGCTTCATTTCGTTGTGCAATTAAGAGTGAATTTTTTTCTCCTTTTCGGGAAAGCTTGCTTAGCTGATCGCACGATGTGTTGTTCCAAGCTCCTCTTAAAGGGGTACTGAACCGAAACCTAAAATATACCTCTCATTTTCAGAAATAAGCTAAACATGATGAACTCTATCTGCTAATGACAATCGCACGCTTGTATATCAGACGGATGGCTGTATTTCCCGTTCCAAATGTTAGATTCTGGCGAGCGCTTCAAAATCGGCCATCGAAGAGCGTGGATCAGTCTCGAGATATCAGTTGCGCCCGCGACGTCATCGGCCTCCCTATGGCCAAGCGTACCATAGTTATGAGCGTTGACACTTGGTGGCGTGACGCTTTAGCTCAGTAAGTGCCTCGCTCAACTTCACAGAATGCGGGCGGCGGGTCGTGTGCGCTATCGTAAACTATCATCACTCAGTGGCAGATTCAAGGGGCAGAGGCCAGTCGCCCCCCCCAGAGTCGTTGGTGGCGCTCAGTCGCACACGAAAAAATGCGAGATTAGTATCCTTGAAAATCTTCGCTCCCAAACGGAGTTCTGGATCGCCCCGCCATATGGCAACATCGGCAACGTCGGTTTCGCGCGCGAGCTCGCTGCTCTTTGAACGGGATGACATTTGCGAGGTGGCTAAGGTAGCTCTGTTATCTCGCATGAGGAGAGATGCTGGTAGATTTCCTACCTGATGTAGTCTAAGGTGACGGCAGGACCATGTGTGATATTGGTAGGACGAGGCAATTGCTGCTTACCTGATTTACCGCCGACCGACTGATCACAACAGACCAGACTTGGTGAGGGCGCCAGCTTCACAGATAAATAAATATTGATTTGAAGGCGCCATACCAGTTGGCATCCTTCATTTATTAAAGCGAGCAGGGAAGCAGACCGAGTCCGGTGAGGCAGCATGGCGGTGGTATCACTCGAGTATTTCACGCAGCGTATTCCATCGATAGTGGTGTGACCGCAACATTGACACGCCACCGCAAAGAGTCGCGTACACCACGACGATTTTGCGACATTCCTTGTCACAAGGGCGACCACTAAACGAACGAAGGGAAGGCATCGGCGTAGAGGAAGCTTGCTGCTGGTTCTCGACGGGACGCAATTTTCCAAGCGAAGGCACAGACCAGAACACGACTGTACGATTCTCATATCTCACAAAACTACCACGAAAAATGCTCGCATCGCCACAAGTTTGCAATGCGACTTGTCTCAATAGCGAACACTAAACAAATAAAGAGAAGCGATCGGCACCGCTTTCGTCGGTCTCGCCCAACGAGGCTTACGCGATCGTCCAGGCGGGGCACTTTGCACGTCGATGGTGACTAGTCGGACGGCGAGACGATCGCAGAATTCTCACACCGTCCCACAGAAACTACCACGCACAAAAGCAGATGCCGGCACAGCTCTGCGACGTAAACCCGGGTCACTTCGAGAGGTCGGCATCATCGGCAAGAACGATGTTGAAAGCAGGTTGCGCCGTGTAGAAAAATGCAGTTCATCAGCTACCTGACGTCAGTGACGCTCGAAGAATGAGTGGAGGCGTATTGGCTGTCAGAGTGAATCAAGGTGGCCAACTGTGCTTCTGGCTTTCTTCACCAAACCTTCGGTATAACGTTCTGCCCTTCCAACCAGGTGGATTTCGGTCATCGTTTAATTCAGTTTAAAATATGTTTTCTTGCGTTTTCCAACGAAAGATTGCCAGTGATATACTGTAGCGTGAGCTTACTGCTGCACTACACTGAGCGCTATCAAGCGGAGCCAGTGCAGCGTCAGACTTTGCTACCGCACTTCTGTGAGGCACACAGCTGGGCACGCGGCGGCGCCAGTGCGTCTGCTCGACTATGATGTCTTGCCTCTGAAATGCGCAGACCGGCTTGATGGCGGCGCGGCAGCGGCTGAGCGCAGTGGCGGCGGCTTTGCGTGGCATGTCATAATGAGCCGTGCTCATTATGCGAACAATGCATCATCAACCGCGCGCGGCAGCGGATGCGAGCCGACCGCACGTAGCAGGCGCGAGAAAGTTATCTAATGAGTCACGTGGCTGTGCAAGTTTTGTTTAAACTGCTCAACCTACGGCCATGTGTAGCTTTAACGCTACAAAAATGGGTATATTTTTGTCTTTCTAGTATTGAGTGTGTGCCTTGGATGACCCACGACTTTGATTATCTTTGGCGGTTGTGTCTAAACCATAGAAAACGGCACGTGACCACGGAGAAGAGAGTAAGCGTGACTCAAACCGGCCAGTTCTCGATCAGGCAGTTTTCGGGCGAGAAAGCAACCGACTTCGAGCGCACAAATTGCATTCTAGGTATAGTTGGCCTCTCGCATGTCATGTACTCAATAAAAACCTTGGCGAGCGTCAATACCCAGTCAGTGTCCCTTTAGCTCGGGAGGCCGAATAAATGAACACGAGCACCCTGTCGTCGTTCGGCTCGTGCTCGGGTGCGTGACGAATGCGTCGGCGGACGTTCGTGTTCGTGCCTGAGCGGTGCGGCGGCTGAGTGGGCATCGTTCTCTTCCAGGGCACTGGAGGGATACGAGGAGTCGGAGTGGTGTTCCATGTCGCAGCTGGAGCAAGACCTACAGAACATCGAAGCTCACCTGGACACGCAATTCGGCGAAGGTGGCGCCGACAGCCGGGCATGCCAGCAAGGTAATCGGGGTTCGGCCAGTCTTTTCAAAGAGAGGCCAGACACCCAAAAGATTGTGGTTCGGTCGACGCCTCATGTGGTTATGTGTGGCAAACTGTGCTCTCTATATGTGCACATTTTTCACATAACTGTGCGTATGTTTAGGCAGCAGGAAGTTAGGGTTCACCAACAGCCCAGCATTGCCCCCAGGTTTACTTAAGCTTGTGGTGCGACACAGCATAGCCTTACAAAACCGATAGAGGCCCTCCCAATACTCATTACTTTATTCCCTGGTTGCCAGCTAGAGCTCTCCTTCCCTTTCTCTCCAATGTTGGAAGCGCGTTTAAAAGCGAATGACGATGTGTGAGAAGAGTGCCAGCAGTGAAACTGGATTTCACTTTCGTCTGCTTTGAGGTCAACTCTTGGGGACCTTAGGAGAGTCGATTTGTTGCATCATATGACGAGTATCTTAGTAATGAAAGAAAAAGTCTTACAAAAAATGTGTGAAAGTTAGAGGGCTTATAAAAAAAGTTTTGCTCGATGCTCGTTTTGTTTTTTAGCGGACGGCGCCGATGCTGAAAGCAGCGAGTCCGAAGACGACGAGCTTTATTGCGTTGCCTGTGACAAGTGCTTCAAGTCGGATAAAGCGTAAGTTTCTGACCCTGCGTAAAATGCCACTCCTGTCCAAAAAAGTGCTTAAATGCCGACCCACAGAATCTGTCATCTGGCGGAAGAAAACCAGTTCCCAGTTTCCCACTCTCCATTCTCCTTCCAGGCTGTTCGTCGGCCTTTAAAAGAAATTTAATCCCAAGAAGCAACTTCTTTAACACTTGTTTACCTCTTTCAGTCAAGTAGAAGAAAATTGCAGTTCTGCATATTCTTAACCCCTTTACACAGGTGCGCACGTTTGGACGCACCTCTATTTTGACCCCAAAATGGGGAGCGCGTCTAAAGCCTCGCAACACCTCTTTAGAACGGAGGGAGCGTGCAGTGAAATGCATGGCATTTTTGGCGGAGGATATAGTTGCTGCCATCTATCTAACACGGTGCCTAACACGTTTAGGTTTAGTAGCATTCGCTGGATGGCGAAATAAGTACATTGCTTTGAGTAGGAAATGTTTGTTCTTGCTCGTTCTCCATCAGAAATACTCTGAAGCGGCGCAAAGCTCCGATGGACGCGCAAATTGTGGTGTTGATTCAGCGGGACCACTATGGCCCAGACATGAGCACATGCTCAGGGATAGCGAAGCCTCGGGAGTATTCACAAGTCAAGTCTGAAAATATATTTATTCTCCGGACCCACCATGAAAACAGCCGTATTCATGACCTACCATACAAAATTGGGTGTTTAAAAGTGAAAAGCGTCTCCTCTTGCACCTCAACACGGGAACCAACATGTTTTTCCTTTGCACCAGAAAAAAATTATAATTTAGCACAAATATGTTTGTTTCACAAACTTTTTAAAATTTATTTTTACGGCATGTTTATACACCTAAACATTACTCCCCACTTAAGGGGTCGAAGAAGGAGTATGCACTACTACATCGTGGGTTGCAAATTTCGCATATGTAGTGGCTTTGAGCCTCAAATTACTAATGTTCACAGATACTCCCAAATAAAAAAAAAAAAAAAGAAACATCATCATAGTGGAGTTACTTTATGAAACATCATCTTCATTCCATCTACCTGCATGCGGTGCAGAAAAGTGTAGAGCAGTGTACCTCCGGTATGTGTGTCGAGATACGACCGCAAGTACACCACCCTACACTTTTCTGCACTGATGAAAGAGGTACATGTAACTTGAACAAAGCTAACTTAGATTACGAGTCATTCTCAAGATGGCAATCACCTGGTTCCGCACCTATCCCATTTCACATACATTTACACTTTAACATATAATACAGCCACGTTGCACGGACTACGGAGTTGTCAACCGCAAGACGGTAGAGTCTAACCGATTGCGGTCCCTCCCTACCTCCAGGTTCGAGAACCACGAAAAGTCCAAGAAGCACCGCGAAAACGTGCAGTTCCTCAAGGAGGCCATGGAGGAAGAGGAGGCCCAGCTGTCCAGGCAGGAGGAGAGCAACGCGGAGCCCACTGTGGACGCAAACGTCAAGAAAAACCCCAAAAGGGCGCTAAGAAATAAATTCAATTGCGAAGATTGACCCGGCGACAGATCTCAGCCCCATTCGGGAGTTTTAGCAGACGGTTCCCACAGTAGAATCATCTGATGGGCTAGTTGGGTAAGCATGATTCAAAAAATAGCGCAAGGACGACGGAGGGAAGAACGAGGAGGGAATAACTTGAAGCGGGCGGCATCCAAGTTTGATGTACAGGTTGTAATGTCAGCTCCTGATAAACTAAGGAGGCTATGCCCAAAAATCAACAACAAGCAGGAACAAACTGCAGAATGTACTGTAAAGCATCAACACCAATATGTCACCTGCATCAGCGGTGTAGTGTACGAAATACCGTTTTCGTGTGGAAAGGTATATGTGGGACAATCCGGACGTTGTCTAAATGTCAGGCTAAGGGAACATGCCTTAGCGTTAAGGTCATCTCCCGCAGGACATCTTGCGGTGCATGTAAGAGACTGTCTGTGTACACCACTCTTTGAGCACACGAAAGTACTCAAACGGTTTTCTGGTCAGAGGAGTAGAGAACTCTTCGAAGCACACGTCATATTATCCAAGGACGACGCCTGCATCAGTGCTCCTTCAGTAGCCTTATCGGAAAAAGAACAGATTTACCTCAGCCTTTATCCCTGAAGATCCTTCCTACACACTGTTTTAACACTGAATTATTTTTCTCTTTTTGCTTGTTTTTCTCCTTCCTTTTTTCCTTCTTCTTTCTTTCTTTTTTCATCTTTTTCAATTTTTGCTTTATAATATTTTGTATATAATTACAACGAATATTGATTATATACAAAAAAAAGTCAAATTTGGGGGTTTTACGTGCCAAACCTACGACGGGCATCTGGCACGCCCCAGCGGAGGACTGAGGATTAATTTGGACCACCTGGGGATCTTTTGACGTGCAACCGAAAGCTCGGTTACACGGCGCCTTCTCCGCAATAAGCCTCCGTCAGATTGCGGGCACCTCGGCCGGATACGAACCCGCCACATAGGGATCCGTAGGCCAGCGCTCTCGCCTCGGAGCCACCGAGGCGGCTAGAGGCGTCCCCGCGGCCAGGAATCGAACCCGGGCTTTTCGCGTGGGAGGCAGGCGCTATAACCGTTAGGGCCACGCGCACACTGCCTAATTATATACAACAAACAAAATTATATAATTTTGTTGTATATAATTACAACAAAATTAGAGGGGCAGTGTAACAATTTCAACGTTGAAAGAATTCGCAGCTCACATTTTTTTATATGGTTTATCTAGGCACAAGTGAGAAAAAATGTGCTACCTTTCTCCGAAAGACTGCTATGCTACTGCGTAATCGCAAAGGAAAAAACTAATCATTTGCCGATCTGCAGCCGCGAGTGGCAGTTACAGGAACTACAGTGTCGCGTCACCACAGTGCACGTGGAAGTCAACAAAGCCAGTCCCCCTTCCGCTTCTACACTCGCCGTCAGCCACGCAGCGAACCGACTTTTGTCTAGATCGCTTGCCGCGATCCCCGACAATGCTAATCCTTGAAAAGTCAACAATCGCGGAGGGGGCGGCTGGGGTCTCCGAAGGCAAAAGCTGAAGGAAAACCAGGTGGTCCCCCCGTGACATCGCTCGAAGGACGGCATGAGAGTTGAGGAGTGCTCTGTCCTCCGATTTGTTTCGTTGTTTAATATAAAGCGCACGCAAGAGAAAATTGTTTTGTGTTCTTCATTCTATAGGCCGCACATTAGTTTCCGCAATTAATTGGCCAAAGTCCAAAAATTGTCGCACTCTCCCTTTAAAGGAATGCTGAACCGAAATCTGGGATTCCACGATACACAGCGGCTGAAACGTGCAACGGGATGCTACAAGCACCAAAACATCACTCATACAGCGATATCTCGAACGGATGACCGTATTTTTCTCAAAAAGAGGCGCATTTGACAGGTATGTCGACGTCTTGTTTCTCCGAGAAGAGCCGAAAAGGAGAGGGAACCGCCTGCGTCTTCTCCGCCTCGCGTCTTCTCCGCCTTGCAACCTTGAGGGGACGAAGCGAAGAGAGGAGGAAATGCAGATATGTTGACGTCACGCGCCTCATCGGCCTCGTTCAATCTCGACCTCTTTTTCCAAAAATACGGTTGTCCATTCGAGATATTGCTTTGCGAGTGATGTTGTAGGGATTCTAGTGTCCCGCCTACCAATCCTGCATTGTTTTCTGAAATCCAAATTTCGGTTCACCATCCATTTAAATGCTTCCACGAAAATGATCCATTTGTGTTTTGTAATAACCGACAGCCAAATCCAAACACTAGACGAGGAAGAAGTTGATGTCCTGCTAAAGTGCAATCCACTTTTAACGATAATGAGGAAATGCGAAAATTCAGTCGTTATGACAGCTTATTGTATCTGGACTAGACACTCTAAAGACAGATCGATATAAGCGGTACATTGTTATATCTGGTATCGTTACAAGTGGATTGCTCTGTACTCTTACCAGCTTCAGGTCAGAGAGAAGTCTGGTACATTGGCACTCTGAACATTCAATACTTTTACACCACTACAGATCCTTGGGATCTCTCGTACTGTCTATCCTTCCCAGGAAGAACTTTCTAGGAAAACGGTTGCTATCCACACTGACGGCACAGTCGATGTGATGCAGGTGAAATTTATTTGAAAACTATGCTCCCACTTTAGCGTACCTTCCCCATGACGGTCTTCTTCACTTGTGCCGCTGTCTGTTCTTCATGTTTTGTCTCCTGGCCTTTCCCGGCCTCTGGTTCTGCAGAAAAATCGAGGCGCAACTGTGAGAACCATGGCCTCCAGAATTTTTCCTGCGCTCTGCTCGAGCCTTTCCAAATGCTCGGCTGCCCAGCAGAAAAAGCGAGCCGGGTCAGTTCTCTAGATCTGTGCATGCGGCGCTTACAACCAAAACGGAAACGGAATCGCCTCAAATCATGCTGTCAAGTGTGAGCCCTCGGCATGAAGCTTGCATCTTCACGATTCTCATCATCAGAATAGAGAAAGGTGAGACGATCTCTGCCGATTCTTAATTTTTACTCACTGCTCCGGACGCGCGTGCTTTGCGCTGTTTCGCTGGACGATATCTCAGAATACAAGATCGGAAGAAGAGGAAGCCAGCTGGGCTAAGACATAGTTTTCTTAGCGTCAGAAAGCCAGCCGGACCAGTGGCACACACCATGTCTTCGATCGACAGGATGGTCATGCTGCTAGGTTACAAGCTCGACCGCAAGCTGGGAGACTTCAGAGCCCGCTCTCACGAAGACAGTCGATTGGCCAACGCTGGTGCCAACCCCTAGAGCCCCACCACAGAGGCTGCTAAACTGTGTCGCTGGAAATTCGGACGGCTCGTCTTCAAGCAGTGCACGAAGGAACTCGCCAGGTGCTCGAGACCGGCCTGCTAGAAGTCAACAGCCCATGACAGCCCCACAAAGACCACCGTCGCGAAGGCCGCTGCAAGCCTAACACTCTTCGCTCTCTTCAACCGCAACATCAACCCTCCACCCTCATCCACAAGCTCCCATTAAACCATCATCATCACCACTTCCTTTAAAAATTCATCTGTGCAGTACCATCTAATCATCGTTGGACGCGGCGCCGTGGGCCTTCACAGTATGGGTGGCCGTTTCTGCGGCGCCGCGGCTCCTCCGAGCCGAAATTGATCACTATCACTATTTAGTGCAAATCTATATTTTGACTTGCCTTCCCGATTTTGGTTGGTTCAACTTCTTGTCTCTAACTGAAATGATTAGATGCGCAGTTTGAAAACATTATCGTGGGCAATTGTTCTACAGCTTTCGTGCTTTGAAAAGATAAACCTTCAAATTTCTATCAACTCCTTGTCAAAGGTCTGTGTGTTGCGGTAAGAGGCGGGGAGCCCATTTAGCGCTGCTCTGAAGTTCCGTAGACCGAAGATAATGGTGGTGATAATTCATGGCTATTTCTGTGTTGTTTGGTTTGGTTGCGAGTGCCACCAAGCGCCCCGCAGTAACAGTCTCTACCGCGCGAATGAAATGGCCTGAGAAGCGCAGCCAACTTGCGAAAAATCTCGGTGGCCATGGTGAGAACATGACAAATGTCATGAATTAACACAGTCTCTAATTATATGACTTCTCAGAGTTCACACACTGCAAAAGGAACGTGTGTGCCACACACTTTTAACGTCATTACAGCTTTGTGATGGGCAAGGTGGTGCTAAGCCAATACAGCACCAACGACCACTTATATTTCTAGGAGCTTTACTGGCAGTCCAGCACTGCGAAAACTGCAAGAAACATATAACATGGAAGTATCATTGCAGTGCTGTAGAATTCTTGCCCATAACAAGTGAACGGAAAACGCAGCGAAAAAAAAAACTAAATGTAAAAAGAGTGGGTAAAATTGTGCTCTGCCAAGAGCACTATCTGCTATGTTTACGATAGTGAAACACTGAAACCCTCACATAAAACCGATAACATGTTCAAGTATTGCACCTGGTTTCATTGTCTACTTCTAAAACTACATACAGAGTGTCACAAAAACAAATTTACAGGGTTTTTTTTTACCGCAAAAATAAACTAGGCATTGTTGATCGCTCATTCTCCGCCCAAAAAGCGCTAGAGGTCACAAACAGATGCCAAAGTTTCAGCCCGGTCCGATAACTTAATCAAAAGTTATAAGGGATTTTCTGAAAATTTCTATGGGAAAATGGAGCCCATTGTTGCCCAATTTCGGTTTCTGGTGCCATAGAGCCCCATGTATTAAAAACTCGTCGGCCGCCATTTTTCCATTGAACTTTCCAGAAAATCACTCATAACTTTTTATTAAGTTATCCGATCGGGCTGAAACTTTAGCATCTGGTTGTGACCTCTAGGGCTTCCGTTGGGCGGAGAATGAGCGTTCGGCAATGCCTAGTTTATTTTTGCGGTAAAAAAACCCTGTAAATTCTTTTCGTGACACCCTGTACTATAGGCCTTTGGCAAGCTTTGCATTTTTGTCTACTTCCACGACTATGCTACAAAAATCTTTCGCTGGACTCTAACCAACGTAACTCATCGCTCCTCTTCTAGAGTTTCGTGCTTTGGCCCATTTCAAGGACCTCCCTGTCGTGCAAGCAAAAGAGGTCACCTTCTTGCCGGGCACGGTGTTGTGCTTCTTGCGGCTGAAACCGCCCATGTCTGCAGAGCTGCTGGCCGTGTTGAACTTGGAACGTTTCCGCTGGCCTCCGTAGCCATACTTCTTGTCCTTGTACTGCTTCTTCAGCTGTGACCTGGAAGCCATACACAAGTCCAGAGTGGGTCAAGCAAACCGTCGGTGACACTTCCGTATGATTAATATTTCAGTCAGTTTGTGATTGTTAAGGGAGACACTACCCAGAAAAAAAAAATCTCTGCAAAAAAAGTTGATTTTGAAAGATTACATAAATACATCCAACGACATCTAGAGAGTATTCCCAGAAAGTTTCATTAGTTTAGACTGCATAGTTCATTTTTAATAAATTATTTTCTGTCCGTTGAAGCTAAAGAAAAGGTAGGGATTGGAGCACTGTGAACGCATTTTTCTCCGTTCCACTTTTCGGTATAAGTTCCATTTTAGTCAGCCTATCGTTTGATAATGGCAATACAGGGAAGGCTCGTTCTGCACTTTTCCTGACTGAAATGTAATAAGGAGTGCGGCTATGGAATGCTTTTGTCACTTTACAGGTATCTTTTATAAAAAATGTTGACATTTTGTCGAAGACACAGAAGACCAAAAAGTTGACCAATTTTGCAGAAGAGAAAATTTATAGAAATAACTGACTTCTTAGAAAAACCTTTCCATAGCCGCACCCCCTAGGCATTCTGCTACATATCTAGGGAATACAAATCTTGAAATTGTGATAGTTTTCTGACTATAGGTTTACTAAACAATGTGAACGTGTTGCTGATAGAAGCTGTTCTAATTTCCTTCTCATTTACCCGACAGACCTGAAATTTTGTTATGCACCCTCTAGCGTGACCACCAGCCTACCCTGTAAATTTAATTAATTTTAAGCCAGAGGTTCAAAAGTTGACACGTTTGGTTTAAGGAGTTTGGTTAAAACATGCGTGTCAAAACATTGCAAGAAAAAAAAATATTTTAAGAGCAATATGGACGGCACAAGACTTATTTTAAATTCCGCGCACAAAGTTAATGACGTCACAAAACGATCATACACTCTTTCCACCTCAACGAGATGGTCATACACTCTCTCCACTTCAATATGATGACCAAGCCAATACAACTCTCCTCCACGCGCCCGAAATGCCGAGACAAAACAAGTG
Organism: Ixodes ricinus; assembly: GCA_037355805.1. Taxonomy (NCBI): domain Eukaryota; kingdom Metazoa; phylum Arthropoda; class Arachnida; order Ixodida; family Ixodidae; genus Ixodes; species Ixodes ricinus. The sequence goes on along the minus strand of JAZHYW010050424.1, from coordinate 5,436 downwards.
GAAAGGAGGTGACTACCGACTAAATCGCTGTCTCACCCTGTCAATATCGCTCTGAAGCCCATTTGTTTCGCGTAAAATTACCGTATCAAGTAAAATATAGGTCAAACCGGACTATAGGTCGACCCCTAATTTACAAATTGCAAAAAGCGAAAAAAAGTTTTTACGGCAAGAAAATGCAACCTCACCTTGGTAACAGAATTGGCTAAGTATACGGAAGGACGAGGAAACATGGCACATTCATTTGATTGTTTCGCACGCAATAAACAAGAAGTGCACGAGCGTTACTACTCAGATTCTTCACAACCTTTGTCTAACGGCGAGTTCACTAATGCAATTCAAAGGGACGATGCCGTCCCTTTGAATTGCGCCCTCATGACCCCGGAGGGACGAGCGACCTCGACGGTTTTCATACGGATGCACTCCGACGTCACAGGTAGCGATCTGGCACGCAGATCCCGAATAAAATTTGCCACCTTTGGCAAGTGGACGAGGAGCTAGGTGATTGCAAAGAAAAACAAGATGGCGGCTTCCGCCACCCAGTGTTACGAATTTATTTTTGTTTTTCCGCTAATGACCGTTATACAAGACGAGGGTCAACGTTTTTAGGTCTATTTTCAAAATTAAATTTGACCTATATTCCTGTCTATACGGTAATTTTTCGACACACGTATCCCAACCAGACTGATTAAAACAAAATATTTTTCTTTTCAAAGGCACTTTCAACCTACACAACAATATAAAGCATGCAATGCTTTAGAAGGAGGGTTTCGTGCTTTTGGGTTTAGTTCTGTTCTCGTTCGGGGATGTTTCTTCGGGTTTCCTTTTCCCACAGATTGGGTGTTTTTCGGCATAAATATTTGGTGCTGTGCAAAAATTCAGAATTTATCGGGGCATATGTTGTACAAGTAGGACATGGGCACTGGATTGCCTGGGGATAACACGCCTGACCTGAACACTTAAAAAGCCTCCCTTACCGAAAAGAGATCCGCTCCTTAAATTACTGCATTCTATGCATTATTAGACCATAGAGAGAAAGGTTGAGCCTGCCAATGATTTTATATTCTTGGTTTCCAAAGGAATCGTAGCCATTATGAAAGAAAAGACTGGTTTACACTTGCTGCTGTGAAACGTCTGTAACGATCATTCCAACTATGACATTTCATCGGAAGTATTTTGCATGTTATGTTCACAAGTTGCTGTGACAAAATATTGCATGCTGTCAGTGGGGTGCTACTGGTATCTCACTTGGTGAGGGACTTGCGACTCTGCCCAGGAACAGGTGCCGTCCCCCCTTTCCCACGTTGAGCTCCCCTTTCCGTCCCGTGTTCTCCAGGAAGTCCAAAGATCCTTGTCCTGAAAGAGCAAGGATTACCAGCACTTTTAACCTGAAACATTCTTTGGCTAGGTGTTCGGTATTTCGTGAATCCCGGGCAAAAGTGAAGCCTGGATAAAAGCATGGCCGCGAAAGCTCAGCACTGATTGGCTAACGGGTGGGAGAGGAGGAGTGAGGTGCTCGATGCTGATTGGTTAACAGGAAGGTTATGTGACCATAGGAGTAGGCAAGGAGGAGCATGTCCACCTGTGCACACAGAGGGAGAGGAGCTCGAGAGTATGGAAGTCTCCGGAAGATCGACAGGTTTACCAGTCCAATTAGCGGTAGTATCGCTTCATCCTAAAAAAATTGCAGTGGCTTAGCTCAGCTATGCCAGGATATACGTAGCGCGAGCTTATGCGCACAAAATGAGAGGCGCTATCAAGCGGCTCCAGTGCAGCGTCAGACTTGGCTACTGCACAGCGGAGGCGCACAGCTGGGCACGCGGCGGCGCCAGTGCGTCTGCCGCAGCTATGACGTCACTCCTCTGGAATGCGCAGACCAGCGAGGCGAGCGCGGCATGGCGGCTGGAGCTTCGCGTGGCTCTCATAATGAGTTCTGCTCATTATGAGGGTCACGCGGCTGCTCAACCTCGGCCAGTGTGGCTAACGCTACAAAACAACTATCGAGTGCACAGATGGTACAAGTTATATCTGATGAAGAGCGCCGTAAACGCAGGCATCCAAAAATTCAGAGTAGTATCGCTACATGTTTGTGATGCTAAAATGTTTCATATGTGCAACACAATTACCTTGCAATTTGCAATAAACTTTTTAGATATACAGTAGACAGCACAGACAATTGACGATCGATTGATTGGCAATTATAATCCTGGAACATTTTCAGTGCCACGCTGTGTCTCAACAAAACCCAGTGCAATGTACACATCTACACGTGTATATTTGTAACTTTCAAACATGGTGGTACTGCAGAGTGACAATTGAATTCTTTGCCTACAAAATAACGGACTCACAATAAAAATTATTTCTACACATATCCGGCATCAATTTAATGCAATTACCGATAAGATCGCACATAGCAACTTTACCAGGGTATTTGACTGCCACAGATCGAGCGGTATGACACTGTTCTACCTTCGTCGCCCATGCATGGTCATTTTGGAAGTCACCACCCCCTAATCACGAATAGAAATATATTGTCAGGCACAAATACCATGCCAGAGAAAATTAACGTAAAAATATGCATGTCAGACCAACAAGACAGACAAGTGCTAAAAATTTCCTAGCTTCCTTATTCACTTACTGTGAAATCCCGTAAGAATGTTAACCAGGAACCGATACTGCAGATTGCGGATGCAGCAGATTTGCGTTTCATGGTAGCGACAAACAAGCGGGAAACCGCCACAGACTTGCATATCACGCGGAAACGATATCAGCAAGCATGGACAAAAGTCCAGGACACCTAGCACTTCTATGAGCTGTGAATGAAAACTGAGTCCGCTTCCGCTCCCTTAGTTCGTCTGCGGCGTACTGGCATGAACGGCAGCGTTTTGCTACTGCCAAGGTAGCGGCCGACGACCGAGCGCAGTGCTCTCGTGAAGTGGCCGCGCGCACTGAGCTCGGCCATGCAGCCTCTCCGGAGTTTGCCTGCGCGGGCTCTGCGGTCAGCTGCTCCCTCTTACCGGCGGCCGGGTCGCTGCGTGCGCTGCGCCACCATGGAGAGGGCTTCTCTGGTGGCGTTTTTTGAAACTACGCCGCACGAGAGCCAATGGGAGCCCTGTTCCTTGATGACACGCGCCAGCCAATGGGAGCGTATATATCAGGTTGCGGCTTCACTTCGCTCCATTGGGACAGGGGATTTTAGGTGCCATTTGGCACGGCTTCAAAGCTGATGACGCTCGAGTTCGCTATAAAAACCGCCCCAAACTTGCATGTCATGGGACGCAGCAGATTCGCATGTCATGGTGCGATGAACATGCAGGAACCTGCTACAAACTCGCTTGCCACACGTTTCGGTACCGCAGATTCCGCGGTAGACATGATTCCTGTCGGACATCGCGTGATATCCGACAAGAATTCAGAGTGGCTGATGTTTCAGAAATTTAATGTTATAGTTATTTAGCCAAAAAAAAAAAACCCAAAAGAACAGAATAGGCAATCTTAAGGGGGAAGGTGTTTATACAGGATTCTACAGTATGTCTATTCGTAAAAAATAAATGTTGACTAACCCCAAGTAATGCGACAACCCAGTTGAAACATCAGGTCACCAATGATCAAAGAAAAAGGTAAAAACTGTGTTTTTATCACCTGCGCGACGAAATGTCGAGCACCCACCTTTCTTGAACTTCTTGAGGTTGTCCATCATTCTCGTTTCTCCTTCTGCCGCTTCTGCAGCACTTCGACTTGTACCTGACAGACGACAGGAAATGAGCGATTAACGGGGGTGTCCCGCATCCACACTGCACAACGTGGGCTTTCGGCCTACCTTCTTGCCAAACTTCTTCAGCTCCCGCATCTTGCGTGCCTTCTCGGACCTCTCCAGCGCTGTCTTTTACTCAGCAGCTTTTCCCTGACCTACAAAACCAAACAAGCTTTAATGACTACTAACTCAGTGCAATCACTACTTGTCATTTTTCAGCAGAAAAATCCCAAGGTGACATCTACATATAATTGTAAAGTGAACTATGTGTCACATTATGCTGAAACATTGGAACCCTTTGAACTGGGGCTAACAAAAAGCAGCCAATCTTCCTTTGAAAATGGCAGCCGACTGTTGTCTGATAGACTTCACTCCACTGTGAGTTTGTTCTAAAGTTCGTTTTAAAGCCTCTTGCACTGCCCAGACTCTTGCCATTGCATACCGTAGTTTGAACCGTTACACAGTGAACACGCGGTAAGCCCGGAGACAACAGGAAAATGTAGAAATTACAAGTGCATTCTAACATGATAGGTTATCTCAACTAGAAAGGGGCTAGCATCCGATCAATCTCCGGGAACGTTCACTTCCCCAAATCGCAACTTGCACGTGTATACAGAGCTCGGAACGAGTCTGCGACCGGCGTATTTAGCGTCCCATACCGCCCACGCATCATATTATGTCGCGGGCGCCGGCGCATCGTATTGTCAGATGTCACGATCCTGCAGTTAGTCACAAAATTTCCGGCAAAAAAAGAAGAGAGGATATACAAGCGCTGGTCTCTTTGCAGGGTCTCGACTCGTAGCCGCTCAAGCTGCCGTAGTCCAGCGACCAAAAGCAAAGCAGGCGTCTGCTGCATCAACCTCTGCTGGTGTGCTATCGCCGAGATCACAGCAGACAACATCGTGACACTTTTACGACTTCATCACGTGGAATCCGAGGGACCACGTTTGAGCACGTGGCAAACACGCCGGTCGGAGACAGGCTCCCGACGCCTAACGTTCATAGAGATACCGGCTCGGCGACATTTACGGAGTGCCTCGTTGGTGCCTGCACCCACCTTGGTCATGTGATCGTCGGACTTTGCCATCTGCGCGAAGTAGTCGTCCGGCCGCTTGGTTGGGACGCCCAACTGGTGTAGCCGCGGGATCCCACTCAGAACGGCCGCCTGGGCTTGCCTGTAGCTGTCGCACCGCAGAAACGAGGGAGATCGTTCAAACATTGTTATGTTTGCAGACAGCTTTCTGTGGCTAAGCAGTCAAAGCTATGGGGGTACCAACGCTACGTACACCTTGACCGCCGATCAAAGCTGTGCATGAGCACTCTTCACTTCTGGAATGCCACAGAAAGTTGTCCACGAAGTATATGCATAGAGTATGGGACACATGAAAGATATTTGAAACAAAGTATGAAGCTATATTCATCGGTTTGTGACATCGGGGAATGTTTATTATTGCAACGAGATATTGATAGAGTGTCAAGGAGGTGCTACTCTAATCATTTGTTTCTGAACCCCCAAAAGACTAAAATTATTTCATTGTCCAGGAAGCGCGATCCCATAGGTTTTCAATACACACTTCCGTGTGCAACAGCCATACAGCGTGTTTCTGCCATGCGTGACATTGGCATTCTTGTTGATAGCTGTCCAATATTTAAAGAATATGCCACTTCAATAGTGGCCACTTCCC
>JAZHYW010050420.1:0-44693 GCA_037355805.1 Ixodes ricinus | reverse complement strand
CATCAATTCTTATTGCGTTCCGGTTACATTATTCTTTGTTACTTTGTTACCGAAAATAAAGACAGAGTAACTGGGTACAAGTAACCCGTTACTTGTAAAGCGTTACAGCTGCAGGTCTCGGGCGGGCGTGGTCACGTGGTCAAGGATAGCAGGCGTATGATTGGTTACAACCAGCACGCAGCCACGCACCGCACTCGTTAGGCATTGTGGTCGGTGACGGCAGCATTGCAGTGACGTGCCCAATCGATAGCACTTGCATCCACCGGGGCTTGTCCGCGCTGTTTTGACGGAAGAGAGAAAAAGAATATCTCAGAAAGGCGCGCGCGTATCCCCTGAATAACCCATGCGCCCGAAACAACGCGAAAAGCTCGGCGGGCGAGCGCGATACAGTGTGGACATTTTCCGGTTTTAAACCGGACTGCAAACAGTGGGCATGTCATTGCCGCCTATAGCCATGCATCTATCTGAATAAATAGACAAAGAAAAAAGCGCAACAAGGAGCGCACTTTTGAGTGTTTAACGTATATTGGCCAGAAAGAAAAGCGTCACCATTTATTAGAACAAAGTTTGCTTCTTGACAGGCGTCACTCTTACATTTTTCCCGCGTGGAATTTTTTATGTTATGGTGTATGTTCAAAAAAAGAAATGCTGATCGGCAAATGCTGAGCCATGAGAGATCGTAAAAAAAGGCGATTTATCGTACACGATAGATTTATGGATTTATTGTCGTTAAAAAAAGCTGAAACGTTACTTTTTTTCTTTTTTTCGAGGTAATGCTTTCTTTTTTTGACGTGAGTTTTTATGAAGGACCTAAATATCATCATTATTTGTCGTAAAGAAACACAGAACTTAAAAAACGTGAATAAAGATAAAAATAAATAAATGCAGCCGCTCGCCGCCGCCGAACGTCATTGGTTGGTCAAGCCGTGACGACATAAAAGTACCAGGGCGCGATTCTAATCGCACTTTTAGCAGAACATTTCAACTGGCAATCCTTACCTTCGTTTCGTCTCGGTTCTGCATAGCTCCTCTGATTCGGTGAGGTGCCTGGCTCTTCTGTAGAAAGATGCTCTGAACATACACTGCTGGACCCTCAACCACTTACCTAGAGGATTCTTACTCTCCTTCTTCCACACCCATTAGTTCCGATGCTACGAAACCCCAATGGGCGCAGAAGGAGAGGTTCTATCTTCAGCAAATGGTTGCTAGTCCGGCGATGTGTCTGTCTTCTCATCTCTCTCTCTCTCATCTGGTAGTGTGTCTCTACGTTCAGCTAGCATCTTTCAGAAGCGGTGACATGCGCTCAGCTTGCGACTAGCTCAGCTAGTCGCAGCAAGTATCTGACGACGAGGCGACGCTGGCTCTGCGAAGACAAGAGGACGTACTAGGGTCCCTTCGGGGCGTCATGTCTTCCCTTTCTCCCTCTACTCCCCTCTCCCGCTGCCCAGAGGAACGTGGTTTTGACGCAGCTTCAAGGGTGTCTTTATAGGTAATAGGGCATGGAATAGGCTACTTGTTTGCGATATTCGTGATGCCTGAAGTCGGTTAAAAGAATCAAGCGCTTATTAATATAATTCAAAAGCGATTTAGCTTCCCAGCTGAAGGGATACTCCGGCGATTTTGACCAGGCTACACTAACTATATTTCTCGGAATCACCGGTATTGAACCTTTCCGGTATGCTATTTAGTATCGCGGTATTCAAAATAGTGATTAAGAAATCGTCACGTAAACATAATGTCAAAACCAACGTTCAAGTATACCTGTGTTTTGAGTACTGTGGCGTCTGGGAAGCAGGCTTGCAGGTCGAGCGGGCAGACTAAAAAATAGACTATGCCCAGCATTCGTTTCGTGCTGTGGCGCGGGTGCTGGAGCGAGCTTCCAAAGCGTGCACGAAACTGCGTTTGTAATCAGTCTGGGGAACCAAAGTCTACAGTTCAAAGTGTGTAATCCTTGAACTTCCGCTGACGTCAATCATTTTCATTGTTGCCTGTAGAGCACGCTTATGAAAGACACGGTGAGGACCAAAATTGTAAATTCAATAACTGCGCGAGAAAAATAAAATAGATTTAGCCTATACTTTTGCTGCTATTTCAGAGATGTTATTGGTGTGTTTAGTAAGCACTTTCAGCCAAATCAGGGACTATGAAGAAAACGCCGGAATGTCCTTAAAATGAACGAACGTTAATTTGAAGCCTCAATGCTGAAAGACGCTGAGGTTGAGAAGAGTTCTGCTTATTGTTTTGCCGAAAAATTCTAGACCAAAATAAACGTGATTGATCCCTAAAATGTGACGGCAAAGAATGCTAATCATGTTGTATTACACCTGAGACTGCGGTGGATGAAATCGGAAGAACTTTCAGTAGAAGGAACAGACACAGAGAACGTTCTCTGTGTCTGTTCCTTCTACTGAAAGTTCTTCCGATTTCATCCACCGCAGTCTCAGGTGCATTACAACATGATTAGCTACCACCAGCTCGCCTGCACTCTCACCGTCTTTGGCAAAAATGCGCTTTTGGAGGTTCATCACGTTCGTCATTAAACTCCGACTCTGTATCATCTGTCTACGCGTTTGAGTCTACTGAGACCCTGAAGTACGTTATACGTCTACCTTATGGTCACTGAGTCGCCCCAGTTCTAAAGAAAAAATATCTGCGTGTTCGTCTGCGCTATCGTTACCACCATGTCGAAAACAGGCCCACCCGTACAGAAATGCCATACACGACCCTATAGAAAATGTGGCTATAATTGGCCTTACTTGTTTAATTTTTGATATGGCTATACACGTCATTCCTGTGCGAAAAAACCGGACCCAAAAGAAAAAAACATACATTCCAACCAACCGTTTTATAATACTGTGTTGGCAGCAAAAAAAAAAATAAAGAAAGAAATCAGGAAATGGGGGGGGGATTGTTGTATAAGATGACTGCTGACTAAATAACGTTTCTTGGAGCCCTGTTTCCAACATCGCGCTAACAGTAAATGTATTACCGTTACCGCAACGCTAAACCTTACCATTAATAAAACCAATGTTTACAAATTCAACATCGAGAACAAGGCTCTAAACTATTTCCAAAACTATTTGTCACAGTCAAAAGCACGACGAAGGGCGCTCGATGGTGATGATGATAATTGCTCCTACTGCGAAGCGCGCGCGCTCGCGGACGACAGGTGGAGCTATCCCCCATCCAGAGCGGAGCTCTCCAACTGGAATGCTCTATAGTAACGCTAGTAAGCCTTCCTCTGGAACCTGATAGTTAATCATTTAATAGTCGCTTCTCAGGAACATTACCGCGTTCGCCCACTAAGTGATACAGACGCAGAATCTGCTTATGAAGTATTATTACACTAAACCCGCCTCTCGACCGTAAAAACATTCCGCCGAGGTGCATATGCGACGGCCTTCAACTAACTCCGGCATCCGTTGTAATTTATTCAAACGCTACCTTCTTCGTTCAGTTATAAGATGACAGCGTGGTGGAAGCTACGTGCGCGTTAGACCAATCAAACGTTCGTCTTTCGTGACGTCATCACTCTCGGCCCTTACCCAAGCGCGGAAAGCGGGGTCAGGTGATCAAATGGGGACGTTTGATTGGTTCCGCGGGCGCGCACCTCCCACCGCACTGTCAGCGTAGGGATGAAAGGAGCATAGAAGCTGCAAACACCCGCGCTATCGAATTTAGGATGCCGGAGCGCACGCTAAATACTCGAAGAGCGAGGAAACACGTCGTCCCGTCGTCGCTGAATTTGGGGACAAGGTGGGACGACGCATGTGGCGGCTAGACTTACGCACGCATGCTTGCAAGATTAAAATTTCACAATTCTTATATAAAAAAAGTTTTTGAACAGTAAGCAAGAGAAGCCTGTTTACCATTCGTTTCAAAGATTGAGGTGCATTATACATCGCGGACAACTAACTCTCTGTGGCATAGCTTTGACCGCATAGCCAAAGAAAGTTGTCAGTTTGTATAGTTTAGATTAGTGCCACTAAAGTAGCCAGGCTGCAGAGTAACAAAACTCACCCACCTTGGGGCTTCAAGCCATGGTTGCCAGTTATCTGGAGCTTTATCTGAAATCCTAGGAAACGCTTTTCCGTCCTCCACAAATGCTTAAACAGTTCGCGACAGAGCAAAGCAATGTTACACGAGCTTCCTAACAGCGAATCTAACGCTGAGGAAGTAGCACTTTTGAATCATGTGGATCGGCAGTTGCGTCTGCCTTGCACAAGCACCAAGATGGCGGAGCGCACAACAATATCCGGGTAACAGAGCGTCAATACTCTAAGCGTAGCTCATTCAGTGGCTCTAGTTCAGACAGACCCGTGCGGTTGGTGACGACACAAACGTTTGAGTGTCTGCTTTCGTAACGAGACGAAGTACATGCCAGTATGCCCTAAACCCAAACGAAGGACTGAGAAATAACTAGGACAGCTTGGGAATTATTTTGACGTATACAGCCGCCATTTTCAGTTGTACGGCACCTTCACCGCATTACGCTCGCCGGCGAACACCGCAGCCCAAATTTGAGATTGAACTAAAAAAATAAGCAATAGAAGGAAAACAAGGTGTTTGCTGCAGGCCTAAAGACATAATTATCTGCGGATGCACCTCTATAGCTTGTTCGAACATGTTTGCAGACAATATTTGTACGACCACTAAGTCAGAACCATCGTACAAACAAGAAACACGCTGCAGACGAGCTGTCTGCTAACTGTCTTTTTGATATGAAAGGCAGTGTAACCGCGATTTAAGAAATCTGGAGCGCATACTTCCCCGTAAACCGCCTGGAAAACGCAATGGCTGCAATCAACCTGAAGGAGCTTGGAAGTTGACGAAACTGAAATTATGTTTAGCGTGGTGTGCGAATGCTGCTTGCAATCGAATAGCGTCATTCTGATAACTTTAACGCTGCCAAGAGAGTTGTTGCTGCGTCGTGGGTTTGCGTAGCACCGAGAAGGTTGTGAATGACGCAGCGCTATTCGATTCTAAACCACTGTTCGCACGCTCCTAGTCTAGAGCATAGCCTCCTCTATACTCACAAAGCCTGGCAGTTCGACGACGGAGCCATGGAGTGCCCGGTCGCAGATTTGAAGCGCGAGGATCTGGTAGCACAGAGCATCGAAGAGCCATTTCTCGGGGAACCTGGACGTCGGCGCACAGCTTTGGCAGCGGCGAGGACCCGAAACAGACTTGTTCGCTCGGGAGAAGTGTGTTTCGGCGTCTCGCCGCAGCGGGGCGCCAGTCACGTGGCTCTCCTCTAATCCGTTGTCTGCCGCTCCACCTTTTCCATTTCGGCGGCTGCTTCTCGTGGCGATCTGCCAGGCTTTGTCAGTATATATGAGGCTATGTCTAGAGCTAAGAACACAGTAGGCACCGTGACACTGAACATGACATGCAGCGTGTGAAACGTCATGCAGAAATATCACTGCGCAGATTTTTTTTTATTTTTATGTTTAGACATATGTTTTAGCAGCAGTATTCACTGAGCTCCCTAAAGATATTGAGAACAATTGTCATCTCCCGAGTACTTTGCGGCAGAGTGTAGGTTCCAGATTTCTTAAGAACCAGTCACACTGCTCATACATGCGTGTTTGCAGACATGACTTGCACAATTTATGAGAGCGCAGACATCGGTTGTCTCGTACACTCTCAGAAATAGGGGGCGTGGTACTAAGAACCTTTGTCCCATATATAACACCCCAAAAACCACAATTCGACGTTCAATCCACTGACGTTGAACCGACGATACATACTTTCACGAGTCGGCTTGACAGTTCGAGTGATGCAACTTATGAAAATAGCTAACGCACGCATTAAAGACTACATAAAAACACTCAAGTTTTTGTTGGCCCTGCTGCAAAACCTCCTTATTTTTCTTAACGCGATAGCCTTAAGGAGCTCTTGTGGCACCAAAAGCCGGCGTCGGTTGCGTGACGCGAAAATCCTGATTGGTCGATCGGGTAATGACGTCACATCACATGACCTCGCGCGGGAATTTCAAAGAACCAACAACGCTCACGTGAAACGTGACGTCACGCGTGGAACCAACGTTATTAAGAAAGAAAACATAGACACGTAACGCGAATCAAATTTCGCCGCATGTCTCAAATGATTTCACTTTATCATGGGATTCATTTGCCTTCAAGAAAACTTGAACGAATTTAGGCGGGATTCGAACCCACGACCCTATACGGTTGCGAGCCAGACACGCTACTGACTAGGTCATGTCCGCTGCACTTCCTGCTCACTCGACAGGAACGAGCATGAGAAGCGAATCAGAAGGCGATGAGAACTGGGCCCCATAACGTTATCGCGTTTCACTCTTAAAGGCGAAGCTTAAGCGTCCTCCAAGTTTCCTCTGCAGTGTTTGATTCGCACGATTAGCTATTTATTTCATGCACAGCTATCAAGCCGCTCGTAAAAGTTGGTATTGTCAGTTCGACATCAGTGGACAGAACGCCGAAATGTAGTTTTGGGGGTTTTATAGACGGGACAAGGGGTGCAAGTACTACACCGCCTATTTCTGAGAGTGTGCATGTATGAGGCGTGCTGCATACAATTATGGAATACACGCCTTCAGCGAACGTCATGCCTCTAGCATGGCGTGTTTGCGGCGTGACTGCGGTTTTAGAGCGATGGGTTCTGCAGATAACGTTTCTTAAAACGCAAGGTGTCACGCTTCCAAATTTTTGCGTAAACTTCTGCGCCTAGTGAGTATCTGGCCTCGGCGTTGAAGCCTTCGGAAGTTTATCGATTGCTGGCTCCACCTTATGGATCGTAACTGCCCCTCCAATTCATTCGTCCTGATGAATCGACAGTCTTCGCAGTCGTTTAAAGCGGTCCGAAATGCATTCGTTCCTGAATTTTGCGCAGTGTTACTAATAAGGTTCCTGTAATATTTCAAGAAGGAATGACGGTTTTTTGGGGTACAGTAATCACCTGGTTGAACTCGATTTCGAGATTCTTTGCCAAAGCTGAGGCGGCAGGCTGTGCCGGCCCTGCAAAAATGCACGCTCGCACTGCTGCTCCACGGCTGCACGCACGATGGAGTCGACCTAATCATATTTTTCCCCATATTTTTAGAACGCTTACCTCCCGGTCTCGAGAGCGCATCCCCCTTCCAAAATGCCACCAAGTGCTTGATTAACTCCCGCCTTTCGCAACGTGCACGACATGTATGCTATATAATCAATTTTGTAACAACAAGCGCCTTTTTGTGCGCCATTTTCCTCTTATTTATGAGTAGATTTCCACCCTTTTCGTGGGGTTTAGCAGTTGAACATCAACAGCAGTCCATCGTGGAAGGATTTCCTGGAATCCGCTAAAGCTTGGCAGACCCAGAGGAGGTGCCCTATGTCCTCGTGGACATCACAGGTTGAGCAATTTGGGCTGATTGTTGCATCCTAACGATGAATTCCCACAGCATTGAAGGCACACCTAGTACGAAGCCTCTGCAAGATGGGGGCATTGGCTCCGGAAAGCTTTGGAAGCACGCGGGTGGGTGATCCGTCATCATGTCTACAGAGAACACAGTGTCTTTCGTAGGTGTACGAACAGCGTGACTGCAACTATAAGTAGTCAGGGACTATACGTATGACCAAAGTACTGCATTTTGCTTTCTGCTTCTCATTTCAGGCATGGCAAGAAACACGTAAGCGGAGACGCGCCTTCAAGCAACGAATCCGCGTGGACACTTGGTCGCTTAGAATTCGGACTATAGTACGCTGCCAGCCCCAGCCAGTCCGTTCGCAGAATGCCACATTTCACGCCACTTCACGTTTACTTTTCCCCGGACTTCGGGGTTGTAAGCGATGTCATTTGCCAAGCCGCCCATGCTCTAGGCCACACCACCGAAGCGCCGAGTTCCGACGCTGCTCGCTACCTTGTTGTCCGCACTTTTCCGCTTACTGGCACCCCCCCCCTCCTCAGACGTTTGCAGGGAAAAGAGATCACGGAGCTGCACAATTTCTGCTCCCGAAATGCATAATACATGACTTCCTTTTGCTTCCCGCGGAAGTTAGCGAAGCTTACTTACTATACACCATGTTTCAGATGCCTCCTCTTCAACCCCACCTTCCCCCCCCCCCCTCCAGCTCCCTTCCGATCCTGCCGGTGGGCTGGAACAACTCGAGGTGAAAGACAAATATGGTTAGAGATCGCAGGAACGTTACACACACACACACACAATCGCATACATAAACACACAAGCACGCATACGCATACACACACATGCTCATATGCGCACACACACACACATACACACTCACACACAGAAAAAAGGAGACGACAAATAAGGGGAAGCGTGTTAGGTCTTTCGGTTTGTTTCTTTGTTTGTTTGCTTTTTTTACCCGGGAAGCAAAAAAAGACTTACAGTTTTCGACTTGATCACGCACGCAAGGCTATAGAGACTGAACCTCGCTTACAGGAACCACTTCGCTTTCGCGTACAAAAGTAGCTTTCGGGGCTAAAAGCAAAAGGAGGGGGGGGGGGAGAAATAACGGCAATTTCGTGTGTCCATTTATACAGCACCTTAAGGAGGCAAGTAGACATTGGCTATGCTGCAGAATGATGTTGGGACCGAAACAACGTTAAAGCAACAAGACGCGGCCCAGAGAGCGACGACAGAGGAGCAAAACACGTAAAGCAAGGCACGCGAGAGGGCCAATTTCAGCGGGTGTTGTATGTGTAAGGTGGGTTTTACGCGTGGAATACGTTACGCACTCAAATACCGTCCTGAATTTCGGAAGTTCTTCGCGAGGAAAGCGAGGATTTTCTAGGGAAGTGTTGGGCAGGGGAACAAGAGGTTTATTCTAAATCGTATTCTTGCGACACAAGTTGCGAACTAGCTCAACGTTTGAAATAACCCTAAGGTGCTATATGCGGCCAGGTGGATTGTTGCCCCCGCGTGACATATCTCATTTTGACGCGATGTATGCGGGATTTTACCGTCGCAGAGCGACCGTCGAGAAGATACGACTACAGGAAGCACGTATAATGTACTGGCCAAATTGCCCATTTTCAGGGAGGGATGAGTTGTCTCCTTTCGCCGGCTGACTATACGTGCACGATGTATACAATGTTAACATATATCCAACGCCCCAGTTCTTTTTTTTTTTTTTTTTCAACCCAAGTGCTTTTTTATGTGTCATCTGTAACAATATGAGAAAGCAGGCGATGAGCCGCAGGTGTGACCTGTTTTTATCGGTACGATATTTCCGAACTTTCTAGTCATGATTCTGCATGGGTATACTAACGTCGCACGTAACGAGAAAATTGGTTTCTTAAAGCGCCGTTTTAGGCAGGCCACCTGGTTTTTGCGTGGAAACGCAGTGTACCCCAGATTCTTACGCAGATAGCTTTTCTGTATTTGCTTATTTAATATACCTGGTGCGACAATGTTCATGGAAACAGAATTTCGGCACTCGATTGTATTTTAATTTGCAAAGGAACTGGCAGGCTTCAAAATTTACCACTTAGGTCAGTACCCAGTACTTTCCACCACTATAGTAGTTTCGATGACAGCCCTTCAATACAGAGTAAAAAAATAAAAAGAACCGGGAATGTCTTGTTAGCGCTAACACTGATCGCAGAATGAACGTGTTTATCAATGTTGTACACGTTCCTCAAAGAGAGGAGCGAAAGCTCGTTTCTCGTTCCTTTTGACATTTGGAACGCGTTCCCGTTACAAGTTCTATCTGTGAGAAAGGAACTCGTTCCCGTGACAGTTTAAGGAACTTAAAGAAATGGAACGTATCGTTACATATGCGTTACTTTTGTATTGTGCTAAATACCATATTTAGATAGATGAAACGAAATTCTTTTTTTATATCTCTATTCCATTAAATGGCAACATAAGAATCGGAATGCCGTGATGGAAGGACACCAGGAGCAGAAAAGAAGCGGAAGCAAGGCTTGATTTGTTGATATATTCACCGTTAAAAATTGGGGCGTTTAACCATTAATTTATGTTTGTGGTGGGCGATGCAGACGAGCCAAATGTAGTGTAACCCCACATTGCGCGAGCGTCTCACAACAAACTCACACGTTTCAATCTAACGAGGTCCCTTGTTCGAACTTAACAACAGTTGCTTCTCGATGAAGCTCTCTGCAAGACAAGGAAGTGGAGATGAGGATAGGACTTTTGGAAGGTCATTCTTCAAAAACTACCAGTTTTTCTTCGTGAAGGTCGGATTCGTTGTTCAGATTGAAGGTGGGGGAGAAGGGGAGAGGGAATAAAGGTTAATTTTTGTGTAGCTTTTAAGTGGCCAATGGTCAAGATACAAAGGTGCATTCGATGTCTGATAACCTGTTTCTTTTTTTCTTTTTTTTTGTCACTGCAGGTTTTTTTGGTGTGGAAGGTCAGTGATGACTGTAGTCGGCCTCAGATTTCTGGGTGTACGAGGATTCTTCGAAGCAAAGAAAGTAACTGAGTTTGAGACGTCGCACTTTCTGTGTCTTTTCATTCGAGTAAGATTTTCGCTTTTTGTACCGCAGTCTCGGGCACTGAAAAAAGAATCAATTTCCCCTAGCTCCCCTGCACCCGAGAGTCAGCAAGCGAGGACCCCAAAAAATAAAACCTGAGATAAGTAAAATAAAAAAAAAGTTAACGAGATCCTGCTCTTCGCAAGGATAATGTTTTTTATGCTTCGTAGAATGTCCCTCTTAGCAATAGAATAAAATTACCAATTTTGGACGAATCAAAATGAACGCCGTTTGTTTTTCAGTTCTCGTAAAAATGTAACGAGTTCCCGTCCCCGTTCCACTGATGCAAAATGGAACGACGGCGTTCCTTCGTTCCTCCTCAAAGGAACGCGTTCCAGGAACGCCGTTCTCATGGAGACTTTTCCGGATAATCTAGGTGCTCGATAAAATCGTCCGTCCGGCAAGATTAAGTAGATGAGTTTTTAAGGTTTCAAACGTTTGCCGGGGCGACCCCTGGGAAGAGCTATATAGCCGTACAACTTGAGAAACCCAGGGCGTGGCGTATCCACGGGACATCTGATTATCCCTCCGCAGCCAATCCAGATTGCGGCAGCGGCCGATACATAGGAGACCAACAATTCCTGAGGTAATTGTTCTGGATACGTGAGATGTTCTTCCATCACAAACGCTAACACTGACCTTGTTGAGCTGTTCCTCCAGGTCTCTCCACCCTCTCCACCCGTTGGACCCATTGACTTTCCCCATCGGGTCAGCCAGTGTCCACAGAGCATGGGGAGTGACAGGCCAGCGGGTAAACTGAATCTACGCGTAAGTATTTTCCCTAAATCTACCGGGGAAACGAAATTTGCGTATAAGTCACGTGACATCAATTCTTCTGCTGCATTTAGCGGGGAAGCTGAAATCGTGTATACGTCACATGACACGAAGTCGTGACACGTGATGTTCCCCTTTAAATATAGCGGGAAACTGGTTTTAGGTCAAGGTCTACACGACATGAAGCCACGTAACGGCATTTTCCAGTTAAAGTTAGCAGGGAAAATGACGTTACATGGTAGCGTCATGAGATGTCAAAGGCCACGGCTTCACGACACCCGGAGCAACATAGCCAGAGAACGTTTCACATCAATAAAAACGAATCACCAAAGTAAGGAGCCCGTTCATACTAGGCCCTGCCCTGCATGTTCATACCTCGCGTAAGTCCGACGGACTGTGACCGCAACGGCTTGCGTCGTTCATATTTTTACGGATTGCTATGGCAACGGAGCGGATGTGAGCGGCTTGAAACCTTGTCGCCATAGCAACCCGTGAAAGATTACCGTCGCCAACCGTTGCAGCCATACTCGGTTGAATCTCACGCGCAAGTGCGCAAATCGCCCCAACTGCCAATGACTGTAGCTCGTAATCTGTTAGGAGGCAACAAGGTTCCACTTGGTCGGACTCGACGCATGGGTGTGAATCTGAGAAAAGTGGGACAAACAGCTCACACAAAACCTCCACTCTCTCTATTTTAGCAGAGCGAACACTGGAGAGGGGGAGAGAGAGGAGTACGAGTCCGCTCGCGTCTCTACAGCATCTGCTAAAGTGGAAAGAGTGTGCTGTTTGTAAGCAGTTTACTAAGAACAATAATAATTAAAACGTTGGCCAGGGGGCGCCAGCCTCCAATAGATTGAAAAGGCTGACCTGACCCTTGCTGCATCTATTCATCCATCCAATGCAGACCTCCCTCTCTTTTTTCTAGTTGAGCTCACCCTTACGAAAATTACCAACGAGTTTCTCCTGAGTTTCTTATGTATTCTATAACAAAGCATTAGAAATTCAATAGAAACTCATTGATACTTTTGTTAGGGCAGAGAGAGAGAGGGAAGAGAGAGAGAGATGGCACGGGTTTTCCAGGAATCGAAATTAGGGGGGGGCTCTAAAATTTTAGGGGGGGGGCATGGAGAATAGAGGAGTCGTTGCGAATTAAGGGGTGGCTTCGACATTCCACTAGGGGGCGTGATAGAGAAATCACTGAGAGAGAGAAGTAAGTGGAGGTTGTGGAGAGATTGGCGTCCGAACTCATTTCTGCTCTCGAATCTGGCACGTCCCCGCCAACTCGTGCGGCGGATTTCCCGCGGTTCCATTTCCGTAAACTGCCAACGTCTCGCGGACGTGTAAGGAACATCTGTCCCTGTTAGGCCTCGCCGCGGACAGTGGCGGAGAAAAGAATGCAGCCCACGTCGCGGTCGCGCCATCATGACTGCGCTCTTGCGTCGCCGATCGTCACGGTCCCGAGTTGCGTTTTTGGCGTTTAGATGCGGCGACGACGACGACAACTTTGGAGTTGCTTTGTTTGTTTTTTTGTGTGGGAAAGAAGAGGCGTCTTCCAGCGCGGCGTTCATTTTGTTGTTCTTGAGTGTTTTTCCTGGCCGGCGTAATTTTTTGGCCCACCGTAGTCGGTGATGGCTAAAGAGACGGGGCGCGTGTCCCTGGTATCTTATGATTGCTCGGACAACCAACCGCATTGCGTCATCGGCCGACGAGAACACACACGCACAAAAAGAATCCACGAAGCAAGAAGCGGAAACAGCCACTGCCATTTGTTAGGCTGTCAACGACAGAACGGCCGGGAGCTTAAGGCAAAGTTTAAAGTATAATATACTTCCCTTCAGCTTAAAAGTGTCCTCAGGAGTTTTCTAAGGTCGCCTAAAAATGATAATAACTCACTCTGCTTGCTCTAAGCATCCGAGAAAGTTCTAAATCATGACGATACGCTACGGATTTCTTTATTAAAAAAGCAATCCAAGATCGCAACACACAGAGGTTATCTCCGGCGATGGGAGGACCATGTTCCGAAACCAAGACCACTGTCCGCCAATAGCGAGCGAAGGATCCTCGCGCCTCCGACCGGTGGAACCGCGGAGTGATACCTCGAATACGCGCGGCTCGTTGCCCATACAGCCCGGACTACGATTAACCCAGCGAGCGCGCGTTCCAGAGCTGACGACCGGCACATCACTCCCGCGGAAGACAGAAAAACAAAGAAAAAGCAACAACAACACAGTGCGCTGTTTTTTTAGACGATTATTGCAGTATTATGTTCTTTCTCAGTGAAAAGCTAACATTTTTCGACTATTCTTATTTGCTTTCTTAATCTACAAAAGCATAGACATTTTGTAATAGTGCTAGCGTTTGCAATCTCAATGAAATGTCGCGTTTTTATTGGTCACATGTCGTTCTGGCTGCCGGAACAATGCTCCTTCCATCGCCGGAGATGACCTCGGTGACTTAGATTATCTTCGATTTTTTTTAATAGAGATACTTGGTAGTTTATGAGATGGCGGCGAAAAACTAATCACGAGGCATGAAACATTTATTAACCGGCCAGCGACAAAAAAGAAAAAGTTGCGATTGAGTTTTTGATTTGAAGCATCCTAAGAACTTGTGAAAGGTCTTGTTTCTTTCTTTTTCTCTTTTCTTCTGAGGCCAGACAACCAGACACAAATTTACAAAGGCAAGCGAAAGCAAATAATCAGGATCAAATAAAATCCTCCCCCCCCCCGGGTAAGCCCACCGTCTTTATCGCAAGAAGTAAGGGACTAAGCAACAACAACTACAACAACGACGAAACTTTGAGTAAGAGAATGGTAGCCCACCGTCCGTGCCAATGCCTTCGGAGGATATTGATTGTTCGAGACTGTCTTCAGGTGCAATTGCCAGCGTTCAATGACGTTGTTTGTTGTCCAAATGTCTCTCTCTCTCTCTTTTATTATTTTTGGGGAGTAGATGTGAGTATTTGATACTAACACAAAATCCAGAAAGAAAAAAAAAAGGTGACACTTTCCCGGTAACATCGGACAATTAGGTCACGTGGAAAAACAACCAACAATGTGACAGAGACATGTACTCTATGTGAAGGTTATAATTGCTTTCCCCCTATAGCCAACTCCAGCGAAACCAACAGCCCCTAGCGGCTAGAGCAGAAAACTGTGGTGGCAGGATTGCACTTAAGCCTTATCTAGCAAATAAAGTATTCACAGCGCCTGGCGGTCAAAAGGGGAAGCAGTGAATGTAGGACCGAAAACACGTGATAAAAATCGCCAATATAGGAAGCGATGGTCTTGCGTATACTTTTCGTTTAATCATGATTTTTTATTTTTCGCGGGATTATATTTTCATTTTTCTCAACCCCTACACCGAATTTCAATCATGTTGAACTGAGAGCACGTCAAAATCACACCACAATTGCCGTGTTACTTTTTAGAGAAAAAGCCTCTTTCTTTAAAGCGAAACACAAAGGCTCACATAACAAAAAGTATTGTTATTCGTGCGTTTTGATGAGCAAACTTCGCTCAGACCTGGATTACAAAAACAACTTTCAATTCTGTTTTTCTTTTTTTCTTTTTTTGCCAAGCAGTTATATATTTATATATATGTATGTATATATATATATATATATATATATATATATATATATATATATATATATATATATATATATATATATATATATATATATATATATATATATATATATATATATATATATATATATATTGGTGACGAAATACAACAGTGGTCAATCTCATAAGTGACCTTGCCACCGCTCCCGCGTTATATTTAACAGTTCTGCAGCTCGCGCTGCAGAACCCAGGGATCCTGGGTTCGAGCCCCACCCCTGCCCGTTTCGATCTGGATGAGCATCGTACCGGCGTGCGGTCGTGTATCGCTACTGCGTGAGCACGTTAAAGACCCCAGGTTAGCAGTCGTACTGCACTGGCAAAATTGCTCATCTACAGTGTAAACCAAGTGTCGCCTCATCCTGGCAGACCGACCTTACGCTGTATAAATCACTAAAACGTCCAATTTTTGACCCATACACGTGCGGGACAATGAACATTTCATGCAAAAGCATTTATACACAACACGCACAAGAGAGAGAGAGAGATAAGTTCTTTATTATGGAGATGTTGGTATTCTTTAAATGACACCGGCTACTCCATAACGAGAAAGAGAGAGAAAATAAATATGAATGAAATGAAGAACATAAAAGGAAAATAATAAAGATAAAATACATAAAATATAACCGTAAAAAAAAACAACTTACAAACAAGTTTAATTACAATTGCGAATAGAACGATTGTTTGTGAGTCGTGCACCGATTTGCTAAATTACATACATAGTCATTCGCGTTGAAATTGACGCACGTTCGCACTTAATAATCATACACGATTCTAGTGTCCTTTTAGAAAGTCATGCATGATATTCATTGCTCTGTCTTGTTTTTTACGCGTCGGCCAGGGCCCCAACAACTTGATCAGAGACAGGGGTCTATCATCTAATATTTGAAGGCGAATCTCCATCCGGCGCCTTTCATGTCGAAAGCGTTCACAGTCAAAGAGGATATGTTGTACATCCTGATATGGTTCTCCACAGTCACATCATGGCGAATCACGGCGTTTAATTTGAAATAAAAAGCTGTTAGTAAAGGCCACTTCAAGTCTGAGTCGATGGATTAATGCGTCGTATTTCCTTTTCATCCGGGTGTGCGGCGGAAGCTCAAAATCCGGGTCGATATATGGTAGGAGAGTCTCTGTTGAAGTGTCCCTTAGCCAGCACTGCCGACAACCTATAGGTGGCGTAAGTGACGAAGGATGAATTTTGCATCTCCAGAGGTGCAAGATAGCATGCACTCATGACAAAACGAGAAACCCTGCGCTATTTTATATCTCCTTGCATAACAATGTCGACATGCAGAAATAAATGCGCTTCATAATACCATATCTTACGTGGCTAAGAAAATAAGAAAGAACTGAACGCCGGCATAAAAAGTTGCTTATCAGAAACACTCTAAAAATGCAAAAGATAGATCAACATACGCACCTAAGTTAGTGACATATAAGATGCTTGGCAAATGTCTCGGCGGTTAAACGATTTACCATCGACTCCGATAAGCGGTTCCACTCTTCAACTACTCGAGGAAATAAGGAGCTCTCAAATAAATTATTATTCTTACTTTGAAACGGCTTTAATTACGTTGTTGTGATTAGTTCTTTTGAACGAGAGACTGAGGGTTTTAAACAGTCATCACGATTTATATCTTAGTATTACCATGGTATAGAGCAGGGGCCTCAAACGCATTTGAGTGTGGGGCGAGATAGTCCACCCCATAATGTCGAAAACCAACATAGGATGGGGAGAGGGGGTAAGGGGAGAGAACATTAATATATATTGGAAAAGAAAATCCATAATGTTCATCGTTGCAAAGCAGCCGAGTCTTTCATCGAGAGACAGAGATTTCCTCAAAAATTATCGCATGGTATTTGCTTCTTTTTTTTTAATAGCCTTTTTATCAGTTTTGTGTTTAGCTTTAATTTATTCATCCAACTACTTCGAGTTTCTACCTAATGTGATTACAAGATTTGAAATACTACCATCCAGCCAACAAGCTGGAATTTGTCAATACAACTGGGAACCAGCGTTGTAGGCGTTACCGAAAAAAAAAGTAACAAAATATGTCCTCGTTACTTTTTGCAAATGGAAATAACGAGTTACCGACCTATGTTAGCTCGAAATAAAAGGAACGTGTTACCATAACCGTTAGAAGTAAGGCAGGTCACTTTTTTAATTATTAATTAACACGTTTTACTCTTGACGTCACAGGTTTGCGTGAGCACCATATTTCAAGAAACGTTGTCTATTCAAAAACTGAACAAAATTACCTTATATTTTTGACGGTGCCACCTAAATACTCACAAGAAAAAAGGCAAGGAAAACGCGAAAAACGCAAGTTTTAAAAACGTATACGTATGTCGTGGCGCCTAAAAACACGAAAAAAATGTAAGTGTAATTTTTTAAGTCTTGGGAAGAATACACAACGACTAACGTAACTATATCTTACACGTTATTCGACGTAAGTAACGTAAGTACGTTACCCGTTACTTTATTTTAATTTACAAGATACCCCGCAGCGCCGAAGAATTTTAGCAGGGAGTGAGTTTTACGATTGATCAATACCATCAGGCACATATCAATACATCAGCACAGGTAAACACACTTCAGCACAGTATGCTTCAGTCACAAAAATGAAAATCATCCACACGTCAGCATGCGTCATCACACACGTTGAAACACGCTAGAACAACACACTTCAAAGATCAAATATTCATTTCCTCTATAATTAAAATAAAAACGATTCCCTATCAACTGATACCATATCTGTAGGCAGGCACGTCTCCAGGGGGTGGCCCATGGGGCCCAGGCCCCCCCGAAATCTTCCATTTTGCTGGGACCTCCTCTCCCCCTCCCTCATACAGCTGGTTCCCTCTTCGTGGTCGTTGCACCTTCACAATACGGACACAAGCATAGAATTCGTTAGAAGAAGTTTAATGATTTGGACGTTCGCCAGTGTGTGTGTGTGGGGGGAGGGGAGAGGGGGTTCTAGATCTTGTTAGCTTGGAGCAAGGGTTGCTCGCTCAAAGTTTGCGTCGCTCATTTTATTGTTCACATGTGGATGAACTCGCATGTTATACAAAGAGCAGCAGCTCCAGGATTTGAAAGGGATCATGTGTAGTATCCATTAGCGGAAGAGATAATCCCGACGGCTTGGGGGCCAGCACATCCATCGTGCCATTACATCCATCGAGCAAATACGTCCAATTTCGTGCCATTACATCCATCGTGCCAGTACATCCATGCATAGTGCCAGTACATCCATAGTGCCAGTACATCTAATTTGGGCCAGTTCGTCCAACGTGCAACCACATCCAACGTGCCTTAAGATCCATCGTGCCATTACATCCACCGCCCCATCACATTCATCGAGCCACTTCATCCAAAGCATGTCATTACATCCATCGTGCCGTCACATCCATCGTGTTATCACATCCATCAAGCAGCTCCGTCCAAGAACGTGCCATTGCATGCATCATTTACGCAGATTTTATCCGCTACACCTTTCGTTTCTCTTTTCTTAAAAGCCACTTCAGACATTTGCGTTTGCTTAGGGAACGACTGCGTTGCGACCACTTGTGACGGTGCGAGCTCACGCATGTGCGTTGACTCCACATTGGCTCGTTGTGAGGATCGTCATTGGTTGCAACCACGCAGCAGCAAACAAGACATATATTTTTCAATATTTCACATTATTTCAGGAGTCATATGCCAAATTAAATGACAAAAGCAAGTAAAATGACACCTCGTGCGTCATGCACCTTGTGCGGCCCTCGGCCTCACCGAAGCCGCACGCGCGTCGTCGGCTCGTCGTGTCGCTTTAATCGCCAAGCCTCGTTGCATCAAATCTTCAGGGAGCCTCACCCAGTCCTGATCAGTTTACCGGATTTAATGGAGCTTCAACTTCAAATTGTCAAGAGGGTAGAAAGCATGGGTGACTGTCATGCCATATAGAGACACTCCGCGAACCCGTCTCGAAGGTGTAACTGGGGCCCGACGTGGCCGTCGTATGTCCGCTTTGCGTATGCGCCACCACTTCCGCCGCTGGGAGACGACCCTGTTGACGAGGCGTTATTTTCGTTGTTTGTTGTTTCCACACTTACCAAACTATAGTTGCTGCACTTTAACTATCATAATTAACTGATTATAAACAATTTTATTTTCGCAGGCTCGACATTTCGCGAAGTGCATGGCTTCGGGAATAATTCGCGGGCAGAAAATTTCATGAACGGGATGTATTCGTATTCATGGGGTGACTCATTCGCGTGACCAATTTTTCGCGAATTTGATCAAATCGCGAAATTCTCAAAATTAGGTTTTTGCGAATATTAGGTCATCGCGAAAATTAGGTCGTTTACAGTAAACTACTTTAATAGAGGATTAGGACGGTGCACATAATCTTACTTTTTATTGCGCTTTTGACAAGAAAGAAGTTTGAATGCCTAGTCGAATTTAATTGTGATTCACTAATGTTCTGTGGCTTACCCCTTGTTTGCTGAGGCTCCCGATCCAATAAGAATGTGAATAACGCAAAAAAGTAATTAGCTTAAAATTTGCTTAAATATAATTGCGACCCCACGGCGGCTATCTTGGCTTGTATGGATGTACTAGCACGATGGATGTAATGGCGCGCTAAGCATGATAACAGGAAGGGCGAGTAATTACATCCACCGAGTCACTACATCCAACAAGCCACTACATCCAACGAACAACTACATCCATCGAGCAGCTACATCCATACGCATGTCAGTTACATCCATCGAGCCCGTACATCCACCGAGCCATTACATCCATCGATGGATGTAATGGCTCGGTGGATGCACTGGCTCGATGGATGTGCTAACACGTAATCCGCCCCGACCACTTCTCAACTCGAAACATTGCTTGTCACAAAGACCACGTAGGGGAAATGGGAAATATTTCAAATGGTATTGTTATATTTTGCATCCGCTTTAGGTATTCTTCGGTTCTGGTTCTACTTCGGGCTGCGAGTAGATACCCTAAGCAGGATTTTTTTATTTTTTTATTTTTGTGTGTGTGTGCGTGAGGGGGCTAGTTTGAACGAAGGACTTACAAAGCTACATTCGGCTCCCTCAAACTTCGCCCTGAATGGCCTTTGTCACGCACTGTGGCTTCCCTGGGGCATCCCACTCCCAGTCCCAGCTCAAAAAACAAAAAAAAACAAACGGACATTCCACAGAAACTGTACATAGGAAGGGATTGACCTCGATTCCTATAGTTCCACAAAAATCTTTCTTTTTTTCAGTTCGAAAAAAAAAAGCAAATTTTATTTTTGTCATTTCAGAAAAAAACAGGCGTGTGCCGGGCGGGGGGGGGGGGGGGGGGGTCCCGTGGAAAAATAGTAACGGTTACAAGTAATTTTATTACTTCAAAAAGTAATCAGATTACTCGTGTGATTACTGCCTAATAAAGTAATCAACTGATTACAAAATTACTCCAAAAGGTAATCGATTACAAGTAATTTGATTACTTGTAATGCGGTACGGTATAAGTCTGGTGCCAAGCCCCTTTCTGAGCGGAAACATCTTGAGCACAGAGCGGAAGCGCCGGCGGCGTGACGACAGGCGCGTGTCAGCCAATCGCAAGCCGCCTTTCCGAGAGAGGCCACTTACGATTGGCTGACACGCACCTGTCGCCACGCCACCGGCGCATCCGCTGAATTCTGTGCTCCAGATTTCTCCACTCAGAAAGGGGCGTGGCACGGAACTTCAGTCACATTTTTAGTGGGGAAATAGACGTGGCACGAACATAATTTTTGGATTTCCAGGATGCTTGGAGCTTGTAAGGTAATTGTTATCACCAAAAACAGACTATCTCAGAAACATCTTTAGTGCACCTATAATCAAAGTTTCATTTGTTTCCCAACTCTCACGTGGATTACGGTCTTCAATACCATTAAACGTAAGATGTGTTCTTCGGCTCTGATTCTCTAAATCATCTAGTTTCCTAGCCATGTCTTCTACCTTCTATTCGTGAATTTGGTTATAAACTTGTGCCGTGTCTCGCTTTGTATTTTCAAACGCTTGCATTTTAAACTCTGAGAACTCGATCCTGATTCCAAAATCGCTGATCAGGCCATCCACGTTCGTTTGTCTTTTTCTATTTCGCCCAATTCGCTCAAGATTGAAGCTTGACCTTGGAGTCTCTTGATAACAGAGCCTTTATAGTCGGTCACAGGAACCCTGAGCGAGGAAAGGAAGGCTGGGAGGAGGAAGCAGATGAAATGGTGGAGAGAAGCAAACATTCCCTTCTCTCCAGCATTCCGCCTGCTTCCTCCTCCACAGCATTCCTCCCCTCGCCCTGAACTCCTTGCCTGTCACCGACCATAGTTTCCTTCTCAGAAACCTTAGCCTCCGAAAGGCGTTACCACAAAAACATTTGTCACGTGAGTGTCTCACTTATGGTTATATGCAACCGTAACTCCCAAGTTTTTTTTTATATCGTTTGATTTCTTTATGGTGGTGTTGTTTATTGTGTACGTAAAGTCTAGAGTAGTTTTCTTGTTGCTAATACTGACGGCGCTGTTTTTTTCGTAATTTATTTTCATTTCCCATTTTTCCCACCAACGATGCATATTTTGCAAAGGTAAGATGAGGTGTCTTGATTTATCGTTCTAGTAACCGTAGTATAACTAACCCAGTCCTCCGCAAAGTCGCACCTTAACAGATGGATCTACATACGGCGTCCTATCATTAATATAAATTATAAAGAGCAACGGTCCAAAAACTAAACCATGTGGCATTTTTTTTTCATTTTCTTGATGTTTTTGAATGTTTTCTTTGTTGCCTTCGGCAACAAAGAATATCTTTTCCATAGGGATGACTGATTCGGTTTTTGAAACCGGGAAAAATACGAGAGGCTACCGGCATCCCCACGCCCGCGGGGTTTTTTCATCAAACGTGAGTTGCATCCCATAGACGTTCCCAGCGGAAACAGCAACGACTCGATTGAAGAGGGCCGATGCGAAACGCAAACATCGCAATTCTTGCAGGGAAGTCCAGGATTGTTTGGGAAGCAGGATGCGTGTTTGCACAAGAGGCGCTCGTTGCGTGAGGCGTTCAAAAATTGGATGCATATGAGAAAAGAAATGAAGGAAACAACAACAAAAGCGTGGGTCCAAAGTTTTCAACGAGAGAGATGGTGGAAATTTTCTGAAATGGCGCAGCTCAAACAACAAAAGCCTGATGGGACGCGATGTGCAAGTTGCATTTCTGTTCGCAAATACTTTGATATAAAAACTTTTTTCTCGTACAAATGAGTGTATATTCAAGTTAAAAAACAAATGTTCATACTTTCATTTCTTCACGTTGTAAAGGCGAAGAGCTACATCCTCAGAATATGTTGAATATGCACTCTATTAGCAAGGTGCTCGCCCAAAAGCGTCGCCATGGTTGCAATTCGCGATGGACCTACCAGACCCCCACAGTGACGTTTTCATTTGTATTAGTTTCTCTTTCATTGGTGGTTATAGACGATGGCGATGTTGCTTTAAAGGTGCCATGAGACGATAATTCTACTTTAGTTAAACTCTACTCCGAATCACTTCCTAACGTTATTAACTAAATCACACTGCCTTCTTTTTTCTGTATTTTTTGTTATCTTTCTAGGCGATGGCAGTCGGCAAATGAATCTCGAGAAATATGCGCGTCGTTCATCCCCTCAACTTGGAGCCAGAACAAGCGACCGCGTGGCCTGGTGCTCTATCCTGTGCCGCCAACTCATCACCGCATTGATTGGACACGAGTCACAACCCGAGTGTCCGCCGAGGCATTGATTGTTACAAGCCCAAGTCAAGTGCTCACGCAGTTCTCGTGTCAAATCCATGAACCGAGCTCGACTGTCGTGAGGCGGGGGGTTTCGATCCAACAATTACATGATCAAGCTTTGCGAAGGCGAAGAATTAAAAAAATAGTTCCCTTCTATTTTCGCAATTTCAACGCGACCAAGAAGCTTCTGGGTCAGTGGAGGTCCGTGCGAGTATACTTGAGCCAGGCAAGGACACGTGCGCCTCTGTAAAGTCAGGAAATTCCAATCCGATATCGTTTCACGACCCCTTTAAAGGGACGCTAAAAAAATATGGATTTTTAAAAATAAGGCTACAGAAGCATTGAACTCCAAGACATCACTCCTACAGCGGTATCTGAAACGGATGGCGGTACGTTCGGAAAGGAAGGGCGCGATCAAGCGAGGACTATGACGTCACGATCCTGCTGGAACAGTTGAGAATGAGGGAAGCGGCCTCGCTTCTCTCCTCCTCGCGTCGGTTCACCAACTGTTGCTCGAGGGGACGAAGCCAATAGGAGAGGGAATCGTGACGTCGGATGTCTCGTCGGCCTCGTCGGCTGTGTTCAATAACGCACTTCTTCTCCAAAAATATATGCCCATCTGTTAGAGATATCCCTGTATGGGTAATGTTGTTTTGAGTTTTGCAGCGTCCTGCGTATCGCTCCAGCCTTATTTGTGAGTTCCAAATTTTAGTTCAGTGTCCTTTTAAAGAGAAGCTGAAGAACTTCTTGAAAACAAAAAAACGAGTTAGAGGTGAATTTTGGAGTATTTTTATCGCGTGATAATGAATATCGCGTTTGTTTTCCCGAAAATGTAACTAAACGCGAGAAAAAGTGGAAAACCTCCGACCAGTCGTGATGTCATACTACAGGATCTTTGGGCCATCAAGCGCCTGTCGCTCGTGTGGGCAGCGCGTGCCATTGCAGGTTTGCCAGTATAATTTTCCGCACTGACGCCTGTCGTGACGTCTCTTTCTGACCTTCCTGAAAATAGCAAGAGCGTGCGTGCACAGCTTCGAAAGGCGCTGAAAGATACGCGAAAGCAGGGATTCCCTAAAACTCCCAATATGACGTCGCGCCTTCGGGAAAGAGGGGCTTCAGCACTGCTATTTAAAAATTGATTTCTGCAGCCCCCAGTGCACCAAATTAAAAAATCTTTTGATATTCGCGACTCTGGAGGCCACGTTTAGCCGATTAAGGTGTTTTTTCCTTAAATACAGAACCGCTTCAGTTTTCTTTTAAGGATGCAACAGGAAGCAGCGCGAAGCTACCCGTATGGTCGCAATTTGGTTCATGGAAAGAGCAGCTTCTCGTTGACCTCTCCACACATTCTTGGTAGAGCCTATCTCCGGCCTCGCTGGTGACGGGAAGGCTGTAAAGAGGCGTTTCTTGTATACCGAAATAGCTGCTCACCCCACACGCAAGCAAAACAAGCGTACACATTTGTGCCGGCACACACATGTTGCGTCAAGGGCCTGGAGTCACTGAAATGTTACTTTCCTTTCTTGAAATACGCAAGAAAAAACAGCCAACTCAACTGTAAGAGATCTGCTGGAGATAAGCAAGATGGATAAGTGGATTGCATGCACAATACCAGAGACGCTTATATTGGCGAGGAACGCTCGCGCACAGATGATGCTCCACAGTGATATTGGCGTTTGCTCTTTCAGAACTACCCTCTTCGAAGCTTCGCAAGGATTTGAATGGACCGAATTCGCGACTAACAGTAGCAGCCAGTTGCAGTCGCTCGTCTCGCATGAAAGCGTTCTTCCAAGTTCCGCGAGCGTCTCAGGGACCCGCTTCGTTTGGGGTCCCGGGGTACGAAGCCTCCGCCGTGTCGACGCCTTCGAGGCTGAGCGCAGCTCGTTCGACGTTCCAGCGGACCCTCCGGTGAAGAGCCATCATGCGAGAGCATTCGAGCGGTCGCCCCCCCTGGAGCCAGTGCGGAGCATCTACGTTGCGTCTCTGTCTGTATCCCGCCTTTCCCCGG
Source organism: Ixodes ricinus (assembly GCA_037355805.1). NCBI lineage: Eukaryota > Metazoa > Arthropoda > Arachnida > Ixodida > Ixodidae > Ixodes > Ixodes ricinus. Next base: position 20,027 of record JAZHYW010050420.1, on the reverse strand, counting down.
CCGTGTCGGAGGGGGCAACTCGTGCAACTCCTCGCACAGAAATGGCAAGGGGAAGGCGATCAACCACGCCACGCTTCGAGACCCGCCCCGGACGTCAGCACCGGCACCCGGGTGGTCAAGATGGGAGATGTCCAAGCCGGGTCCCAACTTCGTCCACATCCAGGGACATCGAGTGACGAGCCGACTGCCGCGCGGTCTGCGCCGCGTGTTCAGTCGGTGCTGGCTGGGAGGGTCACATCGGACCCTCGTTCTTGCGCGACGGCAGGCGGCACGACGCCCCGCCAGCGGTGTGGCCACGGCCACGCGTTCATGGGACTGCTTCCAGCGTACGTCCTACGCCGCCGCCCAGCAACCCTGGGAGACTCGCCCCGACCTCTCCCGTGGCAGACAAAGTTGTCGCCCCCGCCGCCCTCCCAGCCCCAAGAATCTCCGGTGACGACTCGGCACCCTTCATCCGCCACTTGCGATTCCATCGTCTGAGGCCTTTAGGGCTGCGGGTAGTACCAACACACTTTCCAGCTGAGTCTCGAGTATCGACGCCTCCTGTCCTTTGTTCCTGTCCGTTCCACCTTGGGCTCTTCTGGCTCCTCCACCCAGTCTCAGGTGTTTCCATGAAAATGATAGAACTTTCCTGTTGTGTCTCGATCGGACCGACACTTCTGTCGAACGCCGAGAGTTTCCGACAACCAAAGCTTCGGGCGTTTCATCAGAACGCGGTCGTGATCCTTGGCCAAGCGAAGCTCTCGCACGTTCAATGGAACGTGGCCGCCCATACCGACGGCCGACCTCAGACATTCCATGGAACGGCGGCCGGCCATCCCCGACAGCGAAGCCTCCGCGCGTTTCATCGAACTTCGCCGCTACCCTCGACAGCCGGCCTCGGACGCTTCGCCGAACGCGACCGTCATCCTCGGATCCCACAGCGCTGACAAGTCGACGATCTGAGCGACGATTTCCTGACTCTTCCTTCGTCGCGGAGGGAAAGCGACGTGACTCCAGTGCCGCAGACATCCGTCCTCTTCGCCAGAGGCATTCGAACCAGGGTTGCCAGGTAAGTACGAACTCCCAGCTCGCCAACCGCCTGACGAGATATGGCCTAAAAAATGGCCAAATGTCAGATCCAAAAGAAAAAAGCCCAGAAATAGCCCGAAGAGCTGATAATTTCCAGAAACGTTTATCTGGAACAGAGAAGACACATAATACATTTTTATCCATCAAATGCCCGGAAATGGCGTGTCCCTTGCACGTTCGGCGTACTTCCTGAAACGTCACAAAGGGCATGACAACATACCTTAATCGTGGACGCTTATATACTATCGGGGCATGGTGACCGTGAATGACGTCACCGGAGAACTATGCAGAATTAAAACACAAGTATAAAATGCCAATCAACAGACAACCTAAAGAATGCAGAAGATGGCAAGCAGCAGTTCGCAAGGAATCGCGCGTCACTTTTTGAGATGGAGGAATAACAGCACACGCTTGCATTCGGACAAAATTCGGAGGTAAACAATTGCACAATAAGCGCGCAAAAGCAGACAACTTTGTTTGCTGTCGCGCATACTTATCAGGGGCTATGGACTAGCGCCAAATGTTCATGTAACTTAATTTAAAAAAATACATTTAAACCTATAAACCCAAGTGCTTTCAGGCATTTTGCTCCAGTAATGGTCAGAAATTGCCCAATGCACAGGTCAGAAATAGCCCAGTGCACAGGCCGTGAAATATCTAATGCACAGGCCAGAAATAGCCCAGCCAAATAGCCAACTACTCATTTTTTCCGCCAACTGCAAATAAAACCAGCTCAATTTGGCTAATTTATAGCCTAACCTGGCAACCCTGGCTTCACGACAACGACGCCACGAGAGTCGTCTGCAGAGTCGGCGCCCCGACGCCGACATGTCGCACGACCGCCTACGCCAAGCGCGTTTTCTGCCCAGTTGGCGGCGACCTGGACGCGACTACCTGTCAGTTAAAAAAGAAGTGTCTGCGCCGGCCACTTTGACTATAATACTCGGCTACATGGCGCTCTATACCCATGTATCCGAGAGGATCGGCTGGCCGCCATTTTCCTGATGAAAATTGCAGAAAAGTTTGATTTACAACTTTGAATAAGATAACACCAGTTGAAAACTTAAGATCTGTCAGAACTGAGAGCTACTTGATAGACACGAGCATTCCCAGATGCATAATCTATTTACGATAATGTGCACCTTGTGGGAGGGCATTGTATTTATACAGGTATCATTTGTGTCATGCTGCTTCAATAAAGCGGAGCCATGTACCCTCCAGATGCATTGAAGATCAGTGGTCTCGTTCGATTTACCTGCGCTCTCGCGACCTGCGCAGGAATGTAAATGCAGTGTACTTGAAATGTATTGATATACGACCAGGTTCACCACCCTATACTTTTTTCAACAAATCAAAAGAGGAGGTGCGGGAGAATCGAAATGAGCTTACTAAATAGTTTTGTTCAAAACATAGCTGTTCAAAGCTATAGAGTTATTGGTAATAAACGCTAGAGGCTCAGCTGGCGCTAGTGTCTACGGGACTTCCGGTTGCAAATTGAAGCAGACAGCATGCAGTCTACATTTCCAGCCTCCTGTGTATTCCTATGGGAAAACGCGCGTGAATTTTGTCTCTTCGCCGGAAAATAACATGAATAACTTTTGTCATATCGGTTGTAACGGATAGTATGTACCTTTATTGGTATTGTGAAAGTGTAATTGCTTTAGTTACAGCATTTTTCTTTACCACTGAGCGATGTTAAACTTCGCTCTATTTCAGGCCCAAACCCCTGTTTCAAGGAAGGTATGTGAAAACGAGCGACGGTTCTAAGCAAACTAACGATCGAAAGGAATGTAGTGTGTGTTCAGGTTCGCTAGCATTTCGGTGGTGCTTATATATTGCTAATATGCCCGTCCTGTCATTGGATGAAAATGACTCCGTCGTGCGCATCTTTACGATCGGTTAAAGAAACATTCGAACGCAAAAATAAAGCACGTGAGCTACGAAAGGTATGTCTTTTTATTATTTCCCATGTCGGGCAGTTTTTATCGGGCACCTGCTCTCTGGCTCCCTTATTTGCAAAGATTTGGAGCGTGCGGGTGATGCTTTGAACCATTTGAACCCAGAACAAGCATCTTCGCAGTACTTATTTATTGCAAATCTGACTATATTACGTGACTTTCAATTTATTTTGATCGTCTGCAAGCACAAGGAGTTACTTATCCAGTGTTACTGCGTAGTTCTTCGCCGTCTCTCTCGGTTTTCTACATGTCCTTCGTTCGTTTGGCACGTATATCCCCCATGTTGGAAAGCGTCGACGCCGTGTTCGCGCTAACAGTGTCCGACAGTGCACAAAAATACACGTACGAAGCCGTTTTAGCACCGTTTTTAATGCGATGAATTTGAAAGAAAAACGCCGTAACTGACCATTTATTTCGTCTGCGTGACTGAGAAATGTTCCAATGTGCCTAGTACGTACAAGTTATTCGTGATATTTGCTCTTATAATCGAGCGCAGAGAGAAAATGCACTCGCTTTTTCCCATAGGAATACATTACCGGAAGTCAAATTTAGACTGCTTGCTGTCTGCTTCAAATGCAACAGCACACTAGCGCCAGCTGAGCTTCTAGCGTTTATTGCACAACTTCATAGTTCAAAGCCATCTTTTGACAACTTTATTCCAGCGACATCTTCTCGTGTTTATGTACCGTTACCAACACGCCTGTTTTGTACCTAAATATTTCAGCATGATTTAGAGGTTGTTGTGAGATGTTCATCACTTAGACTCTTTTCCGTCAAGAGTCAAGACGCCATGTAACTCGACGCTCCATTCAAACTAATTTCATCCCCAACATCGTACGCGTCGTTCCAGAATGTTCAAAATTACAGCAATAAGATTATCGTTCCTAACCTTAATTGAAGACCGAATGTTCTAATATTTTAAGCGTAAGAATGCAAGAAGACTTTTATTTTGGTTGAAGATGTACTGACTTGCACGTAATTATGTAGATGGTTATTTCTATTTGATACAACTTGATTCTTCAAGGACACGTCGAAGAGGTAGTTGGGCAATATTTTACGAGAACTGCCAATAAATTACATCTTGGGCAACTTCATTCCATCATCAGCGATATTATTGCCCATCTTGGCTGCATTCTTGCCGTTATAAAGAGTGTGAGACTGCGCGCTTACTCGTTAACCTATTCTTTAAAATAAAAAAGAAGCAAAAAAAGAAAAAGATCTGCGATGTCAAGGAAGACCGGAGGATCGTCACAATGCAAGCGAAGCGATGAAAATGAGATTTCATCAGCCGTAAAAAGTGACGAAACTCCACTGCCGCCGCTCAACAATCTGACAAAAGTCAGGTCAAGTTTTTGTTTCTGTCTGAGTTTTTTGGCAAAAGGAGGAGTAATCTGTTCTTCGGCGGTAACACCTACCAGCAGACGCATATAAAAAGAACAAAAAAATTTCCTCGCGTAATAAGCCTTCGATTTAAAAGTGGGAGAGTGAAATGAACCCTGAAATTAAGGGTAACCCACGAAGGCAGCCAACGAAAAAAAAAAACAACTGTGGGCTTGGTTCCCTTCAACGGAACTCACGGCTCGTTGAACTCGAAATTGCCGCGACAGCAAACCCGTGTTCGAAGACAATCCCCAGAGAGAGGGGAAATAAAACCTCTTCCGGAGTTTCACGCACCCCTCATCCCCATTTTCCCTCCCCAGTCCCGCCCTCAAACTTCCTACTTTCCCTTTGCTTTCCCTAAGCTGACACGGTCTTTTCCCCAGTTTTCGCCATCCCGTATCCCTATTTTCTCTCCCCAGTTGCGCCCTCAAAATTTGTACTTTATCTTCGCCTTCCCTAAGCTGACACGGTCTTTTCCCCAAATTTCACGATTACATTCCGGTGCGTGACCTAGCCTTCCGCTTTTTCCCAAAATCAGTTACGCTAGCTTTTAGGAATAAGGTTTACCTCAATCATTAAACATTTTTCATCTCACTCAAATTATCACATAGTTTCTTTCGCTTGCACGGATAAATCGTAGTGATATTCTGTCAAGTGCCCCCATACACCTTTGCAGAAGCTTACCAATCAGAAAAAAAAATGCTGAGTCACCGGGCTGTGGACGCATGCGCGGCTTCGGATATTCGTCAAAAGAAGGCTCTTGCGCATGCTCAGAACGCGTTCCACAATCCAGTGAGCAACGATGGCAGCGCCCAGAAAGCGATTACTAAAATGGTGTAATGTGCTTCAGACCTTACAAATTGAAAAAAAAGAACAACCTCGTAAGCACTTTTTTGAGGCAAATGGCTATATTCCTGCACGCTTCCCACCCCTCATTCTCCTAGGTTTGCTCCCCTTTCTGTGTAACTAGATTAATGTTTATTATTTTCGTTTTTTTATTGTTTCAGTTCTTGGAATAGGGTTTGTCTTGGAGGAGTTTTTCCTCACTGATTGTAGCCTCTTTCACGGGCTTCAGATATTGACAATAATATTCCCTGAAGAAGGGGAGCAAGGGGAACAAAGGAAAAACACAAATCTCTAAACACAACAAAATAACTAGTGCGCGACCGAAAAAAAATTCGCCTGGTCTCTGAACCAGTGACCTCTCCATTTCCACCGGACCGCTCAACCAACTGAGCTAACCAAGACTCAGACGACAGTAGAAAAAACGAGTTTTATCAGCTGCCACTAGTACTTTGTTTTTGCCGTTATTACCTTTATTTTAACACACAGCTCAACACATTCACAACAATGACAAACTAGACCAACCAGATGGTCCCTGGCTTGCGTCGATAGTTTAAAATGGCTTCATGGACACCAGCCTGTCCAGAATATGCACCCACTCAGGTTTTTCGGTCAGCGTTTCATACACTTCTCTTACATAAATAACACTAGTCTATATTAAATATTCCCTTGGCTTGACGAGGGTTTACATCAGCATTTCGTACAGCCATCCTAGTCCTCCATAGGCTGTGGAGGCCCAACAGCATAAACATGTCGTAAGGCACAGCCCCTTCGTTGTCTACAGAAAGAAATCGAATACCCTAATCTGTTATTAGCAAGTCCTTTTTCAAAGTACGCTACGTATTATCCCACCCCAAAAATAAATAAAAATAAAACAGCATTCTCAACAGTCTATGAAAATATGGTCAACAGTTTCGGGTTGTCGACATAGAAGGCAGTTGACTGACCATGGCACAAAAAGACCTTTCTCCTGAAGCCAGGGCTCAACGGGGAGTATGTCACTGTCTAGCTAAGTCTTTAGAGTTTGCCTAACCGGCATTCTTTTAAGTATTTTAAGCACATTTTTTCTTGGCCCACACAATATAAGGAGAGGTACAAGGGTACTGGCAGCACTGGTGTCAACCAGATCTTTATATAAGCGCTTCCGTGCGACAACACTTAAATACTCTAATGAAAAACGTACTTTTAAAAGCTGAAAGGCTCTGACCACTCCATACAAAAAACCATCGTAGCCTCACATGTTGAAAGGTACTAGTAGAAACAACAAATTCAGGTAATGCATTACACAGTCTGACCTGCAAAACAGTTCGCAAAAAATCGTTTTTTTTATCCCGAAAAAAAAACGAAAACGATAAACCACCTGCCGAAGAAACAAATGAACACGTCCAAGTCCACCGTTTCGCGTGGAACGAAACAAATTAGTGCGACTGCTTCGCTCTCATCCCGAACCCCATACGAAAACTGCAAACACCATTTGTAACTTCTGAACATTAACTATCGACATCGACAGCACTTAATGCACATACCATACTTTTGCCACGATAAACAGGTTGCAAACTAATGACCCAGCAAACATTGAACGATCTCTACCACCCCAATTTGCTGCTTTTGCCGAACTTGCTCCGTCTGCTCTACCACCCCAATAGTCTGCGGTATCACGCTAATGTTCCAGTGGCACGCCAAGGTACTTGGGTGGCAAAGCAGTGGAGTGCATGTATTCTAAAATAAATAGTGTGGATTCCCAACAACCGTGCCAGAATCCAAAGCATTTGCTCCAATTTATGGCACTACCTGTCATCTTCAAAAACAAGGCAGTTTCTTTCTCAACCTCGCTAACACTTTCTGTATTTTTTAAAAACACAGCTATGTAGTCTGCGTATGAAAGGAGCAAGACCTAATTTGAAACCAGCATAAAACCACGTATCCTTTGACTATGAAGGATCTCTAAACAAAAGGGTTTGAGAAAAATAGCAAACAACGAAGGAGATAAAGGACATCCGTGTCGGACCGAGGACCGCACTTCCAAGTTTTCCCTCACTTCCTTATTGACGATAAGTTTCATGAAACACTTTGCATGATACATTTTTACACATTCGAAAATAACGGAACCTACATTCACGTGTTCCAATATGAAACAAAGTATATCGTCTGCTACCCGATCAAAGGCCTTTTCTAAATCAAGTTGCAGCACAGCCACTTTACCGCCGAAAGCGTCACAACACCCTAAAATACTTCTGGCCACGTGAATATTGGTGAAGATTGTGCGCCCTTTAATGCCGCACGTTTCATGAGGCCCAACAATGGATGTTATTATACTTTGCATTCTTCCTGCCAAAACTTTCATAAAATCTTATAATCTACGTTGGTAAGACTTATTGGGCGAAAGGATTTAACCGACAACCTGTTTACAGGGTCTTCACTCTTGGGAATCAAAATGGCGTGGGTTCTCCGGAAAGATGGTGGCGTTTCTTTTACCTCGTACGCCTCTCGTTGCACCCGGTGCAGAGCCTCAGCCATAGCCGTTCTTTAAAAGCCTCGTAAAACGCTGCCCCCAAGCCATCGGGTCCGGGATACTTTCTTGAGCTTAGATCATCAATCGCTCTATTTATTTCCAGTACTCTTATTGGCACTTTGAGGACTGTCTTAACCTCTGCATTTAATTTTGGCATTAACGTTAAAAAAAACTCTTTTTCGAAACCATCCTGCAACATGGTATCTTCATGCCCTACAAATATCTCGGTAATAATCGAGGAAAGCTCGCTGCAATAATATTTTTTTTTTGTCACTGGTCAATTTCGTTGCTGTATTGAATCTCTTTTATTTCGTTTTGTATTGTATATCTTTTTTCGTCGCGCAGTGTACTACTTAGTCGGTGTTTCCACCGCCCACAATCGTTCGGCTCGCTGTAATCCCCGCTCCTTGGTGGTTATCTGTATGGATAAGCTCGAGTTGGCTCTTCACTTCGCCGACTTCTTTCGTAAACTGTCCAGGTTAGCGCTCTCCATAAATAACAAAAACTGAAACTGACATTGCAGTTCTTTTTTGTTTGCCTTTCTCGCCTTTCAAAATACTCGCTCGTTCTATCGCATTGATTTTTCCTTCTTCCTTAAATCGCTCCCACAATTCGCCAAAGCCTCCAGTCTCAGCCACCAGCAGCTTTTGTGTGCTTTCTTTCACTCCGCTCGCGAAGGCCTCATCTTTCAAAACGTTTATCATTCAATTTCCATGGATCCCAGTTAAAGGCCGTTTTATTTTGTTTTTTCCTAGCGTGAACATTACAAAGCTATGATCACTGAAAGATACTTGTTTAACGGCATAGTTCCGGCAGAGTGGGACAAGTTCCGCTGACATATTAGCCCTATCAAACCTGGCGTGGTTTGCGCGTTGGTGATGCGTGAACTGGGGTACATTACATTTCGACAAACCCACCCCACGTCCTCTAAGTCACATTCTTGCGCTAAGGTATTCAATAACGTCGCACTTTGATCGCGCACCGGCAACTGTTGTACTCCTGCCGCGCACACACAGTTAAAATCTCCCGAAAAGATGACAAGTTTATCTGAGTTAAGATAAAAAGCTATAAAAAAAAAGACACGCTCATTTTGCTGTTGTGGCGCGTAAACACATATTATCCGCCGTTGCTTACCAGAAAAGGAAAAATCGCATACAATCAAACGCCCATTCATATACACACAACCACAGACTCTACCACGAATTCCTACGGAATTGCGCAAAAACAACGCACAACCCCCGGATCTACCAACAGAGTGGCATACACATACATTATACCGAGCTCTGAAAGGCTGAAACATACGGCTCGTTTGCCCTTCGCTCTCTACCTTCGTCTCTTACACAGCCACTACGTCAAGGTCGTTATCCAGAAACAGGCGGCTAAGCTGCTACTGCCTGCGCCTGGCCGCCAAGCCCCGTACATTCAGCGTGGCTACACGTAGGGCTATATCGAGATTACCTGCCCTTCCTGAGCGAGTAGAACGGAGCTGCTTGGTGCTCACCTCGGCTCGTTGAGAGACGCCGAACGACCCACTGTCCCGAAGCGCTGGCCGGCCATTTTCGCCAGCCGAAAAACCCGAGGCGCTACAGGAGGCCTCCTCTCGGCCAAGTCGAGTTTTCGTCCCTCTAGAGTTCCAAGTACCTTGCGGAGCGCGAGCCCTCGCTACTGCGAGGACGGCGTCACCGTCGGCCTTCGGTCCGGTGGTATGTTGGGCTTAGGTCTCAGGCTTAACCACCGCATCAGAGGCGCCTTTGGGGGCGGCTCATCGGGAGCAGCAGCTCCGGGGTTCTGGCTGGTTTCTTCACTAAGTTCACGGGCTCGCTTGGGAACTGGGGCCGTGGTGACCTCCGTCTCAAACTCCTTAGGTTCCGCCCTGTCAGCATATGGCGTCTGGATAGCTGAAGACTCCGCCATGCCGACGTTTTCCGCACTTGGTGCCCTACCCGCCGATGTCCCCGCAGGTAGCCTACCACGGTCACCGTCGCTTTGACTGTCGTCCCTGCTCCCCAAAGGTCCGAGTGGTGCTGCTGGCTGCTCTGGTAGCTGACTCGCTCCTCCGCTGGCAGCTTCCTCGGCATCAGCCACGTCCATTAGGTGCTCCGAAATATCGTCAATCCTCGCGGGCCCTGCGACGCCCGCGCTAAGTGCGAACGCATATATCATATTCTCTTTGCACCACCTTATACTTTTCAATTTATTTTTGCTTCATAATACTTCACCTATATAAATACAATACAATTTGAAATTACTACGTAAAAATTCCTGAAACACCTCAGATCTTTTTTTCTTTTTTTACCTTCTCGCTCTTTACAGCCATCTTATAACGAAAAAGAAAAAAACCATGACACTCTTTTATGGAACGCCATGGGAGAGTCCTGCTCCATAGTTCCCCAATATCCCTCCAATCCTTTCCCAGTTTTTTTCCCCACACCCTCTCCGACGATTTTCAAGGCTCGTCCCACTCGCAATTTGGGGAAGTGGGACGCGAAAAAAAGACCACGTCGAGAAAAACCGCGCTGCTGAGTAGACTTTCCGCTCCTGTTGTACTCCGTTTCCCCTTACTATAAACCACGAAGGACGCTATACGAGTCATCCCATCCAATCCCGCGCCGCCAAATTATCACGTGACTACGTACCCCGAGTTTCGCTGCGCACCTCCCAAAGGTCACGTGACACTAACGCGGCATTGGATTGGCTCCGATGGCTCAAAGCGTCCCCCGTGGTTCATCGTAAGGGAGAGCTGCAAGAGCAGTAGAGATTAATAGTCAGGGATCGGCCTTCCCGATCTTTTCCCTTCCCCTTTTAAGGACTCGCGCTCAACGTCGGCCTATACCGCAGCCGCCGTACTGCCGCACGCCAGTGGCAAAAAGACTCATGCTGTCCAGGCAACCTTTTATTTTTTTTGTTATTATCACAGCTCCATCCCGCTGATGTCTCGAATGAATTCCTATCATTGCGGGCCCTTATACGCGAACGAAAGATAGGCGGGGGTATGTCCTAAAGTGCACTGCGTCAATAACATATTTTATGTGACGTTTGATGCGACTATGATGGTTGATGGCGCAATTTAACGCAAGTACTGTGCTAATACGTCGTGTTAAGTCTGACCGCAGTCCAGACTACGATCCGATCAAATCTCAGGTGTTGGTGATTAATTGATTGATTTACTTAAGCTTGTATTTATCTTAAATGTTTCCGCCCATGAAAATATTCCCCTAAAGTAAGAAACAATATTTAGAAAAAAATTCTTTTGTTGTTTCAGAGCTCCGCTTTCGTAAATGTTTTGCTCACATTTTTTTTGTGATTTACCCTTAGCTCTTATTGCTTGGTTCGACAACCTACTTGACTAAGTCGAAGTAACCGACCGACAACAGCTAAATGACTCTTAAAGGGGCACTGAAGTCGATTCTGAGATCGTCCTTTTTTGGTGACAACTCAATCTAGACGCTCTAAGCATCCCAACAAACCCGAAACCTCAACCGTGCGTAGCTTATTTCCTCGTCAAAAGCGTGTTCAAAGATCGCTACAAACCCTTTTTGGGAAATAATTTTCTTCCGAGTGAAGTGGTCGACGAAGGGCGCTTGTCGGCGAGTTGCAAGCGATGGCTTCGCCCGCGGAGAAAAAGAGGAGTCTTATTCGAATGTGTACCTATCAGACTCTCTTCGAAACGAGTTATAATAAAATCATGCGGAATCTGCGCGTATTGTAGGGCTTTCATTGATCCACACAATGTAGTCCGCGAGAAAAAAGAGTCGACATGTTTTTCTATTGCCCTGAGATGAATAGGCGGTTTTGTAATATAGGACTTCGTATATGTGGGAACTAACACATTTTAAACAATATAAGATCAAAAAATTACCTTCTTCAAAAATGACTTCAGTGCCCCTTTAAAAGTCGTTACATGTTTCTGAAGTCTAGACATTCATGAGGCATGGCACACCGCCATGGGCCAGTATTTCTGAGGGTTCATAGATTTCCTTTTGAGTCTGACCGATGCCATGAAAACCCAAATATTTACCTAGGAACTGGAAGTCAAGCTGTTTTCTTTGAAGTTAGATGACGGGCTATCCAGTTTTCCAGGAAACCTGTTTAACCTGAAAGGACGTAAAATAACGATGTTAGACCTTGCACTCGGACCGCGGCTGACTTCGTTGTCTCGCTTCAAAACGGGGATAAACGGACCAACATTTCGGGGCACGGAGTGAGCGCCTATTCTTCGTTCATCCCTAAACTGTCAGGGGGGTGGATGCTACGTGCTCGCCGGACCGATCAACAACCTCCTCCCTTCACTCGCTCTCTGCGCGGGCGCGGGTATGGGTGGTAGCGGGATCACTTTTATTTTATAAAGTGAAATCACTTGATTCATGCGGCGACCTTTATTTCGCGTTACATAATATGTTTCAATCACTTTCATTCCACGCGTGAGTCACGTTTCACGTGAGCGTTTTGGATTGTTTGAAATTCCCGCGCGAGGTCATGCGACCGTGACGTCACGGCCCTATCGTCCAATCAGGATTTTCGCCGTCCCACGCCACCGACGCCGGCATTTCTGCGACGCGGGCTCCTTAAGGCTATCGCTTTCAAACCCGTTCTTGAAAGGTTCTTCGACGCCCCAGAACTCTTTCAGCTCGCGAAGAACAGTTTCGCCTTAAGCATTATTGCAAAAATACTCCGAAAGCCGGGAGACCTCATAACTAAACTAAGAGCACCGACTTGACACAACAGAAAAAACAATTTCATTAGACGTTTCGTCTCTCATGCGGGAGGCATCTTCAGTATATTACAAAGCAAATGCGCATTTGCTTTGTAACTACTGAAGATGCCTCCCGCATGGGAGGCGAAACGTTTAATGAAATTGTTTTTTTCTGTTGTGTCAAGTCGGTGCTCTTAGTTTAATTTCAGCATTATTGCCCCTCGGCGCACTAGAGAAGCAAGTGGACGATATAAAGCTCTTTCGCATAAAAAAAAAGCGTAAATATTATTTTTTGCAGGTTTTTCACGAAGAACCTTTCGAGGGGTGCATAAGATAACTTTTGACGGTGCAAAACTAATGGACAAGCCGAAGAACCCCAAATGGTAGGATGACAAGTCATGTCCCACCCTCTGTAATGCCATGGCCCTGAGGGTAACAATAAATAAACAAATAAATAACATACATCATACAAAAGACAGTCTGCAAACACGAATCACGGCAACATTCCTGGTTCGAATGCCACGTGCCAATTGTTTCTCCTTACACTCATTGTCATGCGGCATTCGAAGCACGCGAATCTCATAGTGACTCGCGTTCTAAATTGTACGCAGACTGTCTTTGTACGATGTATACGGAGTGTGACCCAGCTTAATTGTTCTTTTACAACAAGATTTTTTTAAAGTGTATATGGTGGTGCCAAACAACAAAATCCGCCAACCTCCGCCGCAAAATCAAACAACATCCTCAACGTGTTTTTTTTTTTCCCAGCTCTGTCAACAAATGCGTCGGGTCGTCGAGTGTATACACACGGTTCGACCACAATTTCTCGGGGCCGATTCGGCGAACTTTCCGGTTTTCTTTTTTTTGTTTCTTATCGCTTTTACAACACCGAGAGCAACAAGTATAAAACGAATTCGTCCGAAAAGTGGCTGGCATCGCTGCCGTTTATTGTTTTCTTGTTCTAACCCTTTCAAGGGTTGGGGCAAGGCGTGCACTCTAAAGCTCCCATCACACTGCTAGCACATGGCGCAAAAGACACGGTGCGGACACACTTCAAGGATGTTCTAAGCCTGTTTGCTTCATACATATATGTACTTCGAACACGTCTGCAGAAAGTTTTTGTACTACCAATGTGAAAGGATCATTATATGAGGAAGACACTGGCCTCAGACAGTGTTTGCAGAGTGTTTTTCGCATGATATATTAGCAGCGTGACCGCGGGTTAAAGACTCTAGTGGGTCTACTTTCGAGTGAAGCATTTCAGGGAGCCAATCACCGGAATCCGACGAGAAAGTTCTGCGAAGGACGAAAATAAAAACGTGGCTAAACCCCCCCCCCCCCACCAAAAAAAGAAAATAGAAAAAAAATGTCAGGAGGACATTAAGACTGCTTACGTGTAGGAATGCGCGAAAGCATTTTAGTCCAGCGCGGTCACCTCACAGTCTATCGCATGAAGCACACAAGGAGCGCAGACGAAGTTTCGAAGCGCACCTTTTTGCACACGGCGCTATCTGCGTTGCTGTGCTTTTCTTTGTGTTTTATTTCTGAGGCGCGTCCGCTTTGACTTCGAGCTGCCGCGCCGGCTTCCGCGGGACAAAGCATCTGATATGACGCGTCGCAGTCCATTTAGGGGCCGTTTTTCGCGGCTACATGTTTTTAGGTGCCGTTTTCGCGGTTACAGACGCGACGCCGCCGCCAGCTCGCTCCTTTCGCATTCATAAGCACCGCCCGGCGTTTCTCAAGTTGTCTGCGATTAGAAATGCGGAGAGCAAAGCGCTGCTAAATCGTAAAGACAGATAATCGCCGCGCTCCAACGAAAAGCGCATTCGTGATTTCGTAAACAGAGAATTGGGCACAAGTCGCGGAAATCGATTTACACGCGATGGCGGAGCGAGCTGGGGCAATTTAGAAAGCTGCATGCGAGGCGGAAGTCGTGTTCTGGGAAGTCCTTATTAAGGTCGCGGACCCCGGCCACCGAATGGACGGATCGATCGATGCTTTTTGCTGACAGCAAAGGCACGCGCATATACACTGGCGCCACTTGACTTCGACACGCGCGTTTACGTCTGCGTCCAAACTGTTTTTCTTTCTTTTTTATAGGGGGGGGGGGGGGGCGGAAGTAAGAGGGGACAGAGGGAAATTGGATTGGGACGCCGACGGGATTCTTGACACGCGTTTGATTTGAAAGCGTGCGTATGCGTCGGGTTTGGTCCGCGGGCGGCTGTTGTTGACGAAACATCGCTGGACGCCAAAGCCTGAGTGGCACTGAAGGCACGGCGTTCTCTGCTGACACGACCTAATTTATCAGCGGACACGGCTCTAGCATGATGAAAACGTGTTCTTTACTACACACAGACACACACACACACAGAGATACACATATATATATATATATATATATATATATGTATACATATGTATATATATATATGCATATATGTATATATATGGCAAGCAGTAGCACCAGTCTGTGCCTGCAGACTCGTCTTCTTCGCGTGATGGCACGAGGAGGACGTGGTACTGGCGGTCAGCGGTCAAACAGCTAAGTGCAGTTGTGCGTCATCGAGCGAAAATGGCGTCTGTCCTCTACAAAGGGGATAAAATAGGAATCTATTAGCCATAACAGTACGTGTCGGTCACTTCCGAAAGGTCGAAGCAATAACCTACTTCTATAGTGCGTGTGTTTATCGCGAGTTAAGATAAACATATAATGTCTGAGGTGACTTTTATGCTAACCCGCGCAAAGAAACTGACGCTGTCACGCGTTAGCGTTCGCAACAATAACTCTTCACTATAAAAAAAAATGAAATTTTATTTCTTCTCGAGTAACGTGAAAGAGAGAGCACGGGCGCGCACGAAGGGTGCCCTTTTTCTCTCTCTCTTCAGAATGCGATCCTTCCTTTTTTTCCTTTCTGCCAGCCACGTTCTTTTGTGCTCTTTTCTCTTTGTCTTTTCTTTTTAATATATATATATATATATAATACTCCGCACATTTCTTGAGTCTCGTGGAAGCTGGTGGCAATTTTCCGCAAGCCCCAATATTCATCACTCTTTATTAAGTCCCCCAGCCGCGCGAGCTCCTTCATTCGTCACCCCGCTTTTGTTCCGCGACGCTCAATCTTTTTTTGTTTTTGTTTGTTCCTGGAAAGAAACAATTTTGTTTTAATGAAAGACTGGATCTCTTGCCTTGCCATTCAACCATTCCTCGAGCGCACTCCTGCTATGTATGCTCCTTTACATGACCTTGAAATTTAAAACGAAAGCCCTTCGTTACTATACTTCCTTTCACCGCATGCTGTTGAGCGCTACTACTCCCAGAAATCTGGAGCATCCGCTTTGCCGCAAATCACTTGAGAGAGTCGGTCGCTGCAATTTACAGAAGGCTTTCGGCCAAGAACAGGGCTGACTAATAAGTTTCAACACCCCTCCCCCTTCTCAAAAAAGAAAAATAAAGTGGTCCGCATGCGTGGCATTTAGCACGGAAAAACTTACCTCCTTCAGTGCCCATTTGGTGAAAGTGTAAGCTTTCCATACTCAAAAGACGGAATGTCCGCTTGGGATGTCTTGAACGTATACCGTGCAACGCAGTCGCCGCAGTGCTTGTGTGCGAGTACGGACTGAGACCACGTTGTGCCGCGGCGGCGGGCTGCTGTCGGCGGGAAACTTGCGCAGACGAAGCGCCCACACCATGCGTGGGTAAAACGCCGTGTTGTTTGTAAACAGCGTGCTCCTCGATAGTATTAAACCTCGAGTTTTGGGCTATTGTCGAGACCGGTTCTAACGAAGTCAACGGGAATCGGAAATCACTTCGATATATCCGCTATTTCGATATAACCGATTTCGTTATAACCGGTCTCGACAGCAGTTGGTCCGTACACTAATTAAAAGCGCGAACAAAACGAGGACGATGAAGACAGACGACAGGGGTAGCGCCTGTCCTGTCGTCTTTGTGTCTTCGATGTCCTCCTTTTGTTCGGGCTTTTTTAGCCTTTTAATTGGTCAATAGTGTTGTCGTGCAACTGAGAGGCTGATATGAAATGGTCATACCAAATACAGAGGGAAATTAAACGTGCCCCGAGGAGGTTTCTTATATCGCCTAAATAACTCACCCTGCTGGGTCTAAGCATCCTAGAGATCCCTAAATCATGACGATACCCGGCCGATTTCGCTTTTAAAGCAGCAATTAAAGATTGCAACACACCGAGGTCATCTCCGGCGATGGGAGGAGCATTTTCTGAAACCAGGACCACTGTCGGCCAATAGCGAGGAAGGACCCTCGCGCCTCCGACCGGTGGAACCGTGGAGTGATATCACGAATGCGCGCGGCTCGTAGCCCATACAGCCCGGACTACGATTCAACCCAGCGAGTGCGAGCTCGAGCGCTCGATAGCTGACAACCGAACACATCACTCCCCGTGAGGTAAATAAATATAATAATATATATATATATATATATATATATATATATATATATATATATATATAGTTCGTTATTTTTGAGACAATTATTAAAGTATTATGTTCCCTCTCCGCAAAAAAAATTAACATTTCTCGATTACCCTTACTTGCTTCTATCATATACAAAAGCATACACATTTTGTGATAACAGCGTTTGCCAATCTCAACGAAATGTCGCGTTTTTATTGGTCACACGCCGTCCTGGCTGCCGGCACAATGCTTCTCCCATCGCCTGAGATAATCTCGATCTTCGATTGCTTTTTTTTAATAGGGAAATCGGCCTCGCATCGTTATGATTTATGAATTTCTAGGATGCATAGAGCCTCCAGAGCTGAGTTATCGCCATATTTAGGCGATATCGGAAACCTCTCCAGGGAACCTTTAAGGGACGCAAAAGATGAAAGCCCGTGGGACCTCGGGCGCCGAGCTCTGATTGGAGTGATTAGGAGGTAGGCACGAAGGCCGGCTGCCTTTGTTTCTGCTCACTGTGTCACTCCAGTCAGAGCGAACGAGACAGTCGTCTGGTCCTCGTGCAGTATTTCGCGTTCGAACGCCGAACTCCGGGGTTCGAACACGTCTCAAACATTGAGTAGACACAAGGACAGCTAGCCTTTGAGTGTATATACCCACTATCCTTCCCATCACAACTCGACGCTCTGACTTCCATTCGCGCGCTCGAATCTCCTCCTCTCCCTCAGTTTCTCGTCGTTTACATTTGTGAGTATACACTTATATTTGAGATCAAACACATTTGCATTTTTCGCATGGTATACAGAGACTCACAATGGAAACGGGCTCGGAGAGGATAGGCGAAAGCGAGGAGCATTTGCTCTTTTAGATGTAATGCATTACCAAACTCGACAGGGGTACATTTCCAGTTAGATTATATTTCTTCTGCATGAAAGGTGCATTACACTCTCTCTGAAACTTATATCCTGCTTTTAGTTCTTTCGCCTCGGGAACAGAAAAAGAAAATCTAATGTGAAATAGTAAGCGCTCCGACGGCGCGGGCATATTTGCGACTCATATACGCTCTAGAATGTTCTTGAACAAACGTGAAGACTCTTTTTGCAAATGCGGAGCGCGACATCAAGACGTGCGATCGTCCGTGGAGAGACACACGCGACGCATTTTGGAACGGGTTCTGCAACTAAAGACAGCGCCGAGAACGCCATCAACATTGCCTGAGGAACGCTCCACGGAAGTAAATCGCGAGACCATGTTTTCATACTGCGCAGCGCGTGCGTCAGGTGCGCCTGGATTTAAAGAAGGTACGTGTAACTCAAACCACGAAGAGCGTTTGCAATGTAATGGCGGACATCTTCTGCGCATATTGGTGGCGAGTGCGCATGCGTGCGTTTTCGAGTGACGAGGAGAGACGGGCGGTTAGTTGGAAACACTCTGAAATGGAGGAGCTCCGCGTCGCTCGCACCCAGCAGCGCCGCCTCAGCGTCTTCCGACGCGCAGATATGGGGAGTCTGCTGCCACCGCTGCTTCCTTTGTTCTATAGGAAGGCGCTCAAGGGTTTAAGAATAGCAATCAATGACTCGCGCGGCTGCGCATATTTACGGTGTTTCGCGTCCTCCATCATCGCGATTTCCCAGGCATCTCTCCGGGAGCGCCGCATTTTGTTCTTCCGCCCGCTCGAGGAAAACTTGGCCCTTCATTCTGCCAAGACCTTGCCTCGATCCGTTAAGCTTTTGTTCCGGTCCAAGAGGGAAAAGGAAAGCGGCTAACGCTGTGTGAAGAGAAAAAAAGATGTTATTTTTCATTTTGTTGTTTCGTTGTGTGTGTCCGTCCGCGCGCGTGTGTGTGTGTGTGTGTTTGTGTGTGTATTTTTGTGGACTGTCGAAACTCAAATGAATTGTATAATGAACGACCCCTCAAGACAGTCGTGACGCTGACAAGAAAAATAAAATAAGTAAAGCTCCGAGACTAATCAGATGCAACAACTTAGACGCGGTGAACACTTCGAGTTTTCTATATGAAAAAAAATTACTTATATATGCTTTTTTGTTTTTGTTTCCATTAGGGAACCGTCCAAAAGCTTCTTCTCCCGTTCGCTGAACACCCTTCAGTCGTAATCTCTTATTATCGAAGTGTATGGGAACATCTGCGCTTGATTTTAGCTCTTACGTGCTGACTTTAAGAAAAGAAAATGCATTACATTTTTTCTCCGGCTGCTCCGAAAGAGAGGTGTGTTCCGACACAGCTTTGCACCTCACTGACGGTCCCTTGAGCTCGCGCGCTCTCGGTCTGCCTCAGAGTGGCACCAGTTGCTGAATAAGTATAGCGCCAATTTGATTTCCCAGCCATAATTAACGAGCAGCTTATCCCGCTACATTTTGCCGGTTGAAAGTGAATTGGGAGTAACACTCAACTTTCTGGATTTCCCTGCCAGACTTAGCTATCGACGCCGCGAAAGAAGGACGGGCGCGCACGCGTTTCCACGGTTCCGTCGGCACCGAGAAATTGTACTGCATGTAATTGGTAATCCGCGTCTATCCTTGAAAATCGATCCTTTTCAAAAGTTCATAAACAAACATTATGACAATCGCCATCTTTTTTTCTTTTTATTTTTTGTGTGGGGGGGGGGGTAGGGGGCACGAAGCGTGTGATTGGATCCGAGTACCTCGCCGAACCGCTGACACGTCACCCGCGTGTCCAATAGGAGCTGAGACGAGTTCTCGCCGAACGCTGACGTGTCACTCGCGTCCAATGGATTAGCGCTAGAGCTACTGTCGTCGGTGGCAAGTTAAGAATTCGGGGAAGCTCCTCCCACCTAAATGCCCTTTGGTGCATCATTTTACATGGCAATAACAACCAATACGCGAATGACAAAGCTCATTCCGCTGGAACAAGATGGCGTCGTTCACTTCAGTCTTCCGCTGTGCGCCGCCACTCGCTTCCTGCACCTGCACCGTCACGCAGTCGGCGCTTCAATAGAATGTCGCTGCTTCGGAGGAAGCTCTTATCTATCGTTACTCCTCCCTCCCCTTTCCACTTTGGTAGAGCGAACTCTGGAGAGGAGGCGACCTCCTCTCCAACGTTAGCTTTGCTAAGCAAGGGAAAGCTGAGGGAAGAGTTTTCCCTGAACTCTCGTCGTCGACCA
>JAZHYW010050419.1:0-15112 GCA_037355805.1 Ixodes ricinus | reverse complement strand
GGCTATGTCGAAGGAGAACGTGCTCGAAAGCATCAAGAATGGCTCGTGCTGCGAACTGGAGCGCGCGATAATACCCCCCCCCCCCGCCCCTTCCTCTCACTTCGCACGATCCGATCTAAATGGGCATCGTACCAGCCTGTGGTCAAGAATCAGTACTGCGTGATGCACGTTAAAAACCCCAGGCAAGCAGTATATTGCACTTGCACAATTCTCTGCACAGCAGAGACAGCTAGCCGCTTGCTAAAAACAGAGTCTCAGCTGAGATGCTGAAACTGTGTGAAAGAGGCTACATGACTAACGCACAAGTGGAGTGGCACGCATGCGAAGCCGGTCTCAAGCAGTTTCGCTTTCCGGCAAAAAGTGTCAAGTAAAATACTTGTCTTTCACAAAAACAGTACAAAAATATTGTCATTGCTTTTGAGGAATATCATCCGCATGATCTCAACATTTTTAATCCTCCTCGCGCACAATAATTCAATTTTAAACAGAGCCCAAATGCTCAGGTTTCAGCCTGCAAAGCACACAGTGTTTTCGTTCGCAACACGCAGAAATTCTGACGTAACATCATGCAAAGAGAGTCAAGACGGCTCTTGACTGCTGTCTCAGTAAAATAACTTTGTTCTAAGAAAGACAAGATTTGCGGTATTGAGGGAAGCTCAATTCTTCGACGATGATCTTTGTACGCACCATCAACCCCGTTCATCAATACCGGGAATAAGTAAACGCCCGCGAATCTGCCATTCCCATGTCTGATGTGACAAGACGACACGTCCAGCCATGCACACTTGCGAAATTTCGCGTGAAGTTTCGTATTGATGTTCATAATTTATTTAACGAATATTGGGGCGTCTTTTAATGCAATAAATATCACAGCATGACTATATTTAGGCCCTCTTTACGTGACCAGCGCAAAACCTTAGTAGTAACTTTCGGATATCACTGGGCTCATCCCTTTGAAGGAGAACGGAAACGAAATGGCGTGAGCGCAGCTCTTTACTCCCCTCTCTTGAAAGTCGGCCAGCGAGAAGCGCAATGCGCATCGGCCAATGGCACCACCGTAGTTGCGAGTCTCCGCCGCTTGGTGGCGTCAAGATCCGAGGACTCGTACGCCTCATGGCTTATACACAGCTTGCCCGTAACGTCCTTCGCGCATGCCGGTATATTTATGGACTACAAACGTTCGGTTGTGGCACCGCAGAAGTAGTAGCAAATACGATATAGCTTCGCCAATACTGGAAACTCCTCCGAAAACCTATGGGAGCGGCGGCGAACGTGACAGTGGCGCCTCTAGCGGACTCGGAGTCTACGGAAGCAGACGACGCAATGGAAAAGTATAGGCTCCGCGACGTCCTCGAGCTTTGCGTGCCCTGTTTCGTCACCCCAACAGCAGAAACAATTCATTACGGTCAGTCCGCTTGCAAAGCGGAATCCACTGATCGCAACTGCAACGACAAACAAATAACAACGCGCGCAGAAACAAAGATAGAGCAGTTTATTTAGAGGTCTCAAACGCCACTCAGGGGATCACACGCGTTTGAAGCGCATCTGGGAAGCGGAAAAAGGCGTTTAGCTACTCGAACTACGTCGTAAGAGGTTACTGTTTATCCGTTACAAACTGCGTTGTCACAATTTCTTACCTGAATAGGTGATTATTAAAACGTGCGCAAACAACATGTTAAAATTACCAGAGCAAGCGCACCAGCCTCTGCAGCATTACAAAAACAAAAAGTAACGAGAAAAATGACCGTGCAAACACTTTCCGAACTTTGCAGAAAAGATGGGGTCCCCATCCCAGACGAAAATAAAAAGAAATGGGGAACAGTCGCGAACAACGGCGAATGAAACAAAGAAGTTAGCAGACGATACAAAGATACAAATCACCCAGCAAAGACCTCCTTCAACGACGACGATCGCACGGGGCGTCGGTAGGAGCATTGAAAATTAGCAGGTGGTGCTCGCCGTTGGTGTTGAGTCCACAACAAACAAAGCAGAAGCAACACGACGAAACTATTAAAAAAAAGAGCTTCACTTTTTTTTTTTAGCTGCACGTTACACGTTTGTTTATTTGCTTTCGCGGCGTTGGTAGGAACTAAGAACAAAACAGAGGAAAGGAATAACGTAGTCCAGCTCACACTGCCCGGTAAATAAGAGTCGCACGCTGCAATCTGCTTCGTGCTAGCAGTGTGTGACCTTTTTTGCTTTCGCATTTCTTTTCCCAGTGACTTTGGCAGGTTGTTTGTTTGCTCGCTTGGCGAAGCAGTTCAAAAGTACATTCAAGTACTTGTTGACGTACATGTCCAGGCAATCCTTGCACACCGTGCCTTTGTTTTGAGTGTCGATCAGCGGCCTCAAGTGCGTTTTCAGCTGAACTCTTGTTTGGTGAAATATATCAGTGAAATGTGTGTCGAAGGCACGGCTGATGTTACCGGCTAGGTGACGAGCTAAGTCTTAAGGTGGTGTCATTTTCGCATGCGAGTATTTCTTGTTCTTCAACAGAATGTCTTTCGAGGTGTTCCATGTTTCTGATAGCAAGCATGATGACAGATCTGACTGGCTGCCCACCCGGCTACATAGGACTCGGGTGTTCAGTAGTGCATCTGGTCTGTCGTCCGTGAAGTTCTCAGCGATCTCCGTGGAGTTGTCATAATCATCGGTTGAGGCGTCAGTGGCGATTTTGAAGCCAGACTTGGATAGCTCTTCCAGTTTAATTTGAAGTAACTTAATTACTCACGTTTGTTCGGTCTTCGGGAAGCGGAAGAAGGATTTTCCACCACATCACAAAAACTTGTTTTTGCAGTGGTAAGCAGCACATGGCATGCCTGCCATCTCCAAGTATGCGCTGGTGTATGCCCGAAGGCGGCCGGTTGATCAACCAACGATGACCCATAGCAGACGTGACCGCGTACTCAAATAAAATCCGAATAGAAATGTATAACGAGCTTACACTTTTTAATATATTTATTAAGTATCAAAAAGTACATATGAAGATTTCGGATCAGAAACTCAATCGAAGGCGAACATAGGAGGTTATCACAGACGACAGTGGAAAAACAAAACAAAAACAATAACAACAAAGTTGCAGACGGCCCTCCAGATGTCCGGGCATAGCGTAGCAGACGAACCGGTGGTAGTAAGCGACGAAGCGAAGGAAAGAAAGTAAAAACTAAGCCAAACAAGGCAAAGCAAAATACGCGATGGTTCGAACGTCAAGTAAACACAAGAAAGAAAAAAGCAAACAAAAAACATAAACGCAGGAGGAAGAAAGACCGCGGTGGCGTAGCGTCGCCTCAAACATAAAAAGAAAGTAGACTTTGAAAAATGGAAGGAGGTGCACGACCGTCCAACGGGTGCTTTTTTTTTTGTAACTCCGCTTTTATTAGTTTTAGTAATAGCGTCAGATTTGCATGTGCACAATCGACTTCTTCCAGAGCATACTGACATCGCAGTAACGTACGTGGTTCGAAATTGCCTTTTGCTTCTTCATCCGGAGACGATCGGGATTAGCCAGCTCGCCTATTCGACGAAACGGTTTTAAGCAATACATTCATGAGAAATTGAAATTGCAACAACAAAACGAATTGATCGATATGAACAGTAAAGTTGAAACGTAGCTATGTTCTAAATATTTTTTTACATTGCCCTTTTTCAAGAAACAGGGCGAAGGTACATTCGTGTTTTGCCTGGCTTACGTAAGTTCTGACAGAGTGTTTTCTTCAGGAGAGCCCGAAAATTGCACCCTACAAGCTGTAACATCTTTCCCACGCGAAGAAAATGTCCTTGACTCATGAGGTGGCACCTATTTTTTAACATTCAAAGCAGCGAATACCCGTGACAATTTTTTTTTCATTGGTCACCTCGCACGGAGATAGGCAAAACCAATGCGTTGTGGAGAATTCGTCTGCTAGCGGAGACTCCGAGCTCGCCAGGGGCGCTGCGATCACTTTTCGCCCGCGATCCGCGGGAGTTGCCAGTATTGGCTATTTGGTCTGGACCTCCGTCTCCTCCGCCTAAACTGCTTCTAACGGCATAAATATTGACGTTTTTTTTTTCGTGGTAATTGTGTCTTTTTTTCTTTAAAGTACATATCCTATCTAAGCCCTTTAGAAAAAAAAAAACGGTTTTTTTTTCTTAATTTTACTGTTCCTTTAAAGCTGAATAGGTTCTTTAAAAAAAAACGGTTAGGGGTGAATCCTAGAGTATTTTTACCACGTGAATCTGAATATCAGATTCGTTTTCCCCGAAGATGTAACGAAACCCGGGAAAACACAAGAAACCTCCGACCAATCGTTACATCATAAAAGATAGAGCCACTAAATGAGCTGAGCTTAGAGCACTCCGTTCCCCCAAAGTGTTGTGGGCGCCGCCATTTTCGTTCGTATGCAGGGCAGACGCAACTGCCGATCGTCATGATTCGAAAGGCGACTTCCTCAGCATTAGATTCGGTGTTAGAAGGGTCATGTAATATTGCTTTGTTCCGTCGCGAACTGTTTAGACATATCAGGAGGGCGGAAAAGCGTTTCCTGTGGTTTGAAATAAAGCTTCAGATAACTGGCAACCATGATTTTAAGACACAAGGTCTGTTCGATTCGGCCAGAAAGTTCTGAACTAGTTCTGTCCAAGTTCAGACGAGTGCAGGAGTCGTGCAGCGGCGGCGCAGAACCACTGCAGCCGCCGCGCAAGGGACGGGCGCTGTGATCGGCTTTCTGAGCGGAAGCGCAGGGTGTCGTCTGCATCTGTTGGCCCTTGTTTTTCCACGCCACGTTGTATGCTACATTTAATTAGTCGCGGTTTGATGAGACCATTCTTGTTTCATTAGTTTTAAAGCATGATAACGGAATCTTTTTTGTGAATATTTTTTATTCGAGTGTGAATATTTTTTATTCGAGTGGGCCTTTGGGTGGTCGGCAAATTAGCTCGCGACCCCGACTCTGCGCTGCCACTCTGCATGCGCTGGTTCGCAGATGTTTTAAAGGCCCTGTGTCTGATGATCTTTGAAGTGCTCGTAAAACAGGGTTGTTTTACATAAATGTAGCTTCTTCGTCAATTAATTATATAGTTTATACACCTATGCAGGCACATTTCTTAGAAGATGCACAATTACTGGAAATTAGTTTGTATGGTAGCAGCAAAAACGGCCGAATCGCCCCCAGTTGCCTGTATGATATGTATTGAACTGCCCAAAATATGCACAGCAATAGTACCGTAATTTGGAATGTTTATACTTTTTCCTGACATTATTTATTCCAGCCTTGGGTATTCGGAAAATACACCGTTTAGTTTGAATTCTCATTTATTTTCAATTAAAGAGACACTGGT
Organism: Ixodes ricinus; assembly: GCA_037355805.1. Lineage (NCBI taxonomy): Eukaryota > Metazoa > Arthropoda > Arachnida > Ixodida > Ixodidae > Ixodes > Ixodes ricinus. The sequence goes on along the minus strand of JAZHYW010050419.1, from coordinate 9,796 downwards.
GCAGGTCCCCAAAGGCCTCCTCAGCCTCCAAACTCCCTACAGCTGGACTCTCTGACAACAGAGGAAAACAGGAGTAAAAGCAAGCATTCGAACGTCTCTCCAGTGGTAGATGCAGCACTAGTAGTGAAGGGTGACAGTCTGCGTGAGAAAAACGTCTGGTATTTTAGCTTCAGAACAATTCGATTTAAGTAAAATCTCAATTTTATGGCTTAAGGGCCTAATAACGTTCGAGCTAGACACCTTCGCTTACGTTTGTTATACATTACTTGGGGTTGATATAAACAAGTCCACAGATATCACCCGTATAGTTCATTGAAATACTATCCGAATCCAGCAAAGGTCAAATGCGAGCAATGAATATAATAAATGTTCCTTGTTTTTTTACTTTGCCCCTGCACTTGGGCTGTCTTACTTGTGATTCTCTCCCCATGGCCCAGACTGTATTTAGCATGTTGCTCGAGCAGCATGCAGCTTTTCTGCTTCGGCGATCTTGTTTAAAAACAGAGATACAAAAAAAATAGTATACATAACCTGCCAATTCATTAAGACCATCAGCAGCATTTATTGTGTGAGATGTAAATCTATAGTGATGCTCCTGCAATTGTGGCCATATTTCTTTATTTTCATATACCAGCTGTGATTCATGCGTTGCCTGCCCCGTCAACCATGCTTAAAATGTTGGTTGAAGTTTCACCTGCAGCTACAGGCCATACCTCAATAAAGCCACATATAAAAATTTACACTTCCTACGAAAAACACGCCAAAAAAAATTCAATAGAAACGAGCGCGCCGACAGCTAGCGTCGTCACAGCCTCCACAGGGCGAGCGGGGCGAGTCGGGGAAAAATTCTCTCCCCGCCGTGACGTCACCCCGGTTCGCCGTAAGGGGGCGCCACGCGAACTTCTCGGGGCTAATAATTAATAATATGCAAAAAAAAAAAATTTTCAATGTTGTGTAAAAAAATTTTTTTAGATATATTATATCAAACGTAGCACTTTTTTGTGATTCGAGTCATGGTACTTCAAATGCCGCTGAGTAAATAATTAAACTATGGTAAAATCTTTTATAACATTTAGAACTACAATAGTTGCCCAAGAGGTGGACGGTGACTTTTTTCATTTTCAAAGTCATAACGCGTCGGGAGCCCTTCAAACTTACCTGTTTTTGACGCACATCTTTTTTGGACATCAAACAGATTTATTGGCATCTAATAACATTTATTGTATGGAATAGATATACATTGCGATGTATTAGATTTTCCCAAGGATCTTGCTTTGGTTTCTTGATAGTTGTAGAGCTCAGCTAATTTTAAAAACCATTAAAAACTGTTTGGGTGTTTTGTTGCGCTACCTGGCGGATGGCAGACAAAACTGCTGATTTCTAATGTTCAAAAAATTTTCGAGGGCGGCGTTGGCGTCTGTATCATCATCAATCTCCGTGTCGTTTTACCTTCACATTTAGAAAATATATTTGAAGATTTACTATCGATAAATGAATGGTTTAAGTACTGGGTCAGGTTAATAAATCTAAGACAAATAATTACACAAGCGTAGCGTGATATAAAGTGTTCATTATTCGATATAATTGAAATCAATAAACGATAAAGACGAAGAGGAAAAGAATACACCCGAGTTCACTTCATGCCTAGAGTCACTAAATGAGCTGCGCTTAAAGTATCGGCACTCCGTTCCCCAAAATTGTTTTGGGCGCCGCCATTTTGGGTCTTGTGCAGAGCAAACGCAACTGCCGATCGTCATGATCCAAAATTGCGACTTCCTCTGCATTAGATGCGGTGCTAGGAAGCTGATGCAATATTGCTATGCTCTGTCGCGGGTTGTTTAAACATTCGTGGAGGACGGAAAAGCGTTTCCTGTGATTTTAGATAAAGCTTCAGATAACTGGCAACCATGATTTTAAGCCACAATATGGCCAAGTGTCGTTACTCTGAAGCGTAGCTAATTTACTGGCACTAGCGGGAACAATGAGGAAGAGGCAGGTGTCAAAAGGTAGTGGCTTGTGGAATCCACGGGGCTCACGTCATGGCCCCTCCAGGTATTACAAGCTTCTTGAACAAGGGCATGAATAGTGTCATTAAATAAGCTACGCTTCAGAGTAGCGACACTTGGCCATATTGTGGCTTAAAATCATGGTTGCCAGTTACTTGAAGCTGTATCTGAAATCACAAGAAACGCTTTTCCGTCCTCCACTTTAAACATTTTGCGACAAAGCAAAGCAATATTACATGAGCTTCCTAACACCGAATCTAATGCTGAGGAAGTCGCAATTTTGAATCATGACGATCGGCAGTTGCGCCTGCTCTGCACAAGCACCAAAATGGCGGCGCCCACAACACTGTCGGGGAAGAGAGTGCCGATACTCTAAGCGCAGCTCATTTATTGGCCCTACTTCCCGCGAACCTCCTTTCCCCTGACTGAAACTGAAACTAAATATGAATAATACACCATTATTATAGCTTATTTAGTTTTAACCACCTACACATAATGAGAGGAGGAAGCGGCCGGGTAGGAGAAACGCGGGTTTTATGTGCGACTGTTCTAATCAACGTTAGTTCTAACCGTCTCAAAAGAGAGAACGCGCGAGCTTGCGCTGGTTAAAAAAGACGGTCCAAAGAAAAGAGGCGGCACGCTGTGTTCTTTGTGATTGTGCGTCTAATTGCAAATTGTTGTGTGTATGTTTATACAGCCGGAAGTTAGTCTGCCTTAGTGGGCGTCTGGTGTCTCAGGTGTAGATGAGCAATTTAGCCAGTGCGGTACAACCGCTAACCTGGGGTCTTTAACGTGCACCACGCAGTAGTGATACACGACCGCACGCCGGTATGATGCTCTTCCAGATCGAAACGGGCAGGGGCGGCGTGGGTTCTGCAGCGCGAGCTTTCGCTCCACGTGCTCCGAGCTGGTGTGCGCTATACTCTGTTTCACCTTGTGTTGTACCGCACGAAAGGCTACAAGCGCGAGCTCCTTGCTCTAGGGCATATCTCGGCGGCACAAGCTCTCGTGCACCAAGGGCAGCTGCCAACGCTATGAGCTCGCGCTTCTAGCCTTCGCTGCGGTACAACATAAGGTGAAACGGAGTATAGACCATGCACTCGGCCACCGATCGCCCCCCCCCCCCCTCCCCCCCTTGTGCGTCTAATTTATATACAGGTATAAGTATTTGAAGATCGACGATGGACGTCGATCGTCTCGAGGTAATGTAACGTAATAACATTATATAAATAATAAACATATTGAAGGATTGAACGACTCAATTTTTCAATTCTTGGATTGTAATATGGCGGTAGCCTATTGTACTTACTGTTGATGAAGAGCAATATGAGGTGACGAGGTAATGATTAAATGATGAGGCTCTATAAGGACGACGATATTAGTGGGTGTCGAACCACAACGTACAGTGCCAGACTTGTTTCAAGTATCGTGTACCCAAAGACCTTTCTTCACCCGCAACAGAATATGGTAGAATCAATGAGGATGCTGCTTTACAACTGTACGTGGAACAGGAAAACTGCAATGTGCAGAAGTGCGGCTTATTCGTTAATATGAAGGACGGATTTCTAGCAGCATTCCCTGATTGACTACTTGGAACAAATGGCCTCGTTGACGTAAAGTGTCCCCGTTCCAAAAGATTCTTGAAGCCTACTGAAACCGCAAAGGAGTATGAGGCGAAAAATAAGAAAAAGGAGCCTGGTGTGAAAGGTCCAAATCACCACCATAGCTTCTACTTCCAAATACCAGGGGAGTTACACAATACACAAAGAGAGTTTTGTGATTTCGTTATATTTACACTCAAGGGCATTGATATCCAACGTATTCAGAGGGATGACACCTTCTTGTCAACCAACATAGAGCCTTTTCTACTCAAGTTTTACATGGAAGGCCCGACTTCCGCTGAAATTCCTCACGTAGACGAGTTGTCCGACCGAATAAACTGCCATTACTCCCGATCTGGGAATCTCTCGATCTTCGTTCATGGCCATAGTATCATGAGATCGAGGGGTGTGGCTCTTCGTCCGCCGAACAATGCTTCGGCGGGTGTTTTTACCGTGTAAGATGAGACCGTCGCGTGCTGCTGGAACAAGAACCTGGCGATTCTTCACTGAACTGCTTCTTCCGTAAACTTCAAGAGGGCTTTCTTCGTTTCGCACACCATCTGTTCTGCTTGCCCGTTAGTTGCAGGATGGTATGGTGCACTAATGTAATGCCTGATGCCGTTTTTTCTGTTTTTTTTTGGGTGGGGGGGGGGGTAGGGGATCTTAAAAACTTGTTTATTTTATTTGAAGCAAGATTTGGCGCGTTATCTGAGAAAAGTATTTTCGGTAGGGCAGAAAGTAGGGAAAAGAGAGCGTAGAACGTCAATGACGCGTTTGTACGTCGTGGCAGGCATCGTGTAAACTTCCAACCACTTAGAGTACGCATCAACCATGACTCCGCAGATGCGGATACGTTTCGCCACCCACAGACTGAATAGTGGATCGTTTTCAGTTACAGTTCATGATGGCGCTGGACTCGAGGAAGCCTTCGACTCTTTCCACAAAGTTAGCCCAGGTGCCAGCACTTTTGTCGAAAGCGGTAAGTGTTCGAAACGTCGACAACGTCGGTAGCCACGTGCTGTGCTTGACACTGGACGCTTACCATTCGCTGAGAAGAAACCAGTGTTGCACGGAACGGCGTTCCTGGATCGCGTTCCTTTTAGGAGGAACGATGGAACGCCACCGTTCCATTTTGCATCGGTGGAACTGGAACGGGAACTCGTTACATTTTTACTGTAACGGAAAAAGGAACGGCGTTCCTTCTTTACGTCCATTCGGGTAATTTTTATTTTATTTTCAAGAGGGAAATTCTAAAAGTATAAAAACAATATCTACGAAGAGCAGGATCTCGTTAACTTTTTGGCTACTTATCTTATGGATTATTTTGTGTGGTCCTCGCTTGGTAACAGTCGGGTACAGGAGAGCTAGTGGACATAGATTCTTTTTTTAGTGCCCGAGACTTCTGTGCAAAAAGCAAAACTTTTAGTCGAAGGAAAAGACACAGAAAGAGGGACGTTTCAAACTCGGTTACTTTCTTTGCTTCCACAAATCCTCATACACCATAAAATCTAAGGCTGACTACAGCCATCGTTGAAGTTCCACAAAGAGACCTACAGTTACAACAAAAAGAACACGTCACCAGACATTTCACGCATCCTTGTATACCGAACATTGGTCACTTAAAAGATACACAAAAATTAACCTTTATTTCTTTTCTCCTTGTCCCCCACGTTCAAACTGAACAACGAATGCAACGTTCACAAAGTAGGACCTGTAGTTTTCAAGACTGACCTTCCAGAAGCCCTACCCTCTTTTCCACTTGCTCGTTTTGCGGACAGCAACATCTAGAAGCAACTGTTAAGTTCGAACAGGATACTTTGTAAGATTGAAACGTGTGAGGTTGTTCTAAAACGCTCGTGCAATGTGGGGTAAAAGTACATTTGGCTCGTCTGAATCGCCAACCACAAACATGAATATAGTTAAAAGCTGCGATTTTTAAAGAGGAATATATCACCGAATGAAACTCTGCTTTCGCTTGTTTCCTTTTCCTAGTGCCCTTCCATCACGGCATGCAAATTCCTATGCTGCCATTTTATGGGATAGATAAAAACAGAAGGAAACTTTGCTCGATCTAACTAAATATGGTAATTAGCAAAATACAAATGTAACGTATATGCAACGATACGTTCCATTTTTTTTAAGTGTAACGGGAACGAGTTCCTTTTTCACAGATGGAACTTGTAACGGGAACGCGTTCCAAAAACCAGAAGGAACGAGGAACGAGCTTTCGTTCCCCTTTTTGAGGAACGTGTAAAACACTGGAAGAAACTTGCTTGTTCGTCTGCCACGAGTCGTCCGATATCAGGTCATCACCGCTACTCCATCTCCCGACAAAACAGGTCGTCATTGTCCGCATGTCCATAGTTAGCAATCACGTGAACTTATAAATTCCGATACGCTCATAACTTGCCGTCGCTAAACGCCGTTTATTCATAGCGTCTTCATTGCAAATAAACGTCTTCCTATTTATTCTGATGGTTTTCATCATACTCCTCCTAAGCTGTACTTACAACATTATATGTGTCGGTACTTCTGAAAATATTGCAACGGCGTTTGTTTTCTGAACTATAATGTAACAACAACCTTTACAACATCTTCCGGATCCCGTGAAACACAATATTTCGTTATGTCACTTTTCGGTCGTCATTATAACGGTGAGGTAAGTACCGTGAATCGCGAAGCAGTTTACTTGACGTCCGCTTCCACTGGTGTCTTGGAAGATTGAGTCTACTGAGCGTGCATTCCTGCAGAAGTTTTCATTGAAAGAATATTGACACGTCAATCAACAATTGATTCCTTCTTGGTAAGATTTATTGCGAAAGCCCGTGACAACCGCCGAACCGCATCTCCCTGTATCAGACAACAATTTATACCCAGCCTGACGTTCTCGCGTACAAAAAATTGGGTTGTGTGGATATTTATACAGCGTGTAGTTTGTCAGCCATTTAAAGTTGCGACGAGTCACTCGCTGTAGATGAGCAATTTAGCCAGTGCGGTACAACCGCTAGCCTGGGGTCTTTAACGTGCACCACGCAGTAGTGATACACGACCGCACGCCGGTACGATGCTCATCCAGATCGAAACGGGCAGGGGTGGGGCTCGAACCCAGGATCCCTGGGTTCTGCAGCGCGAGCTTTCGCTCCCGCGCGTCGAGCTGGGTGTGACAAACGGCAAGCATACAGTTCGACAAAGTTATCACTTATAAGAATAACAATACAAGCAATTAAACGGTTCTTGATCACATCAAAGTATTGTTATCGGTTTACGCTCGGGAAACGAAGAAAGGATTCAAAATAAATGACATAGCTAAAAATCAGGAAGATGGAGACATCGATCAATGAGAGCATACCAGTCTGGGCGTTCCTTAAGATGATCCAACACATTTCTCACGTGAGATACAGTTTCTATAAAATTTGATTTTGTAGTCCGGGGTGGGTCGGCATTTCTGTCGATCATTCTCGTCTTCCAGAGACTATGCAAACCCATCAGCGTGAACAAATCATAAGGAAAACTATCGTTGGATTTTAAAGGTGAAAACCGGATTGTGTAGGCGTTGACGTCCAAATCCTTTTTCAGTGTTCTCTGTAGGACGTCCCAGAAAAGGTAGGCGTCAGTGCAGAAAATAAAACAATGTTCTATAGTTTCTGGTTGGTTACAAAGACGGCAATTCACTGACCATGGTACAAAAATTCCTCGTTCGCGAAGCCAGGGTTTCACAGGCAACGTTGAAGTGTGAAGTTTAAAGAAAAGTGACTTTGCGCTAGGTGAGACACGCAATTTTCGGACACGCGTAAGAACATCTTGTCCTGGCCCATGGTTGAATATGCTTCGATACAAAGGTGCAGGAAAAGTTATATCAAGAAGATCGGCATATAATGCTTTGCGTGAAATTGTAAATAAATATTCCACAAAGAAAAACGGGTTCTTAGAAAATGACCGATCTCGTTTCAGCGCTACGATCCATGACGCAGCCAATGCTACAGAGCGCGGAGCTCCTAGCTGTCTCATGCGTCCCTGTCAAGCGCAGCGCTCGTGCGAGGTTGTCAAGCACGTGCTCGAGGGACCACACGCTCGCGCTTGTATGCATTGCGGCTGCGTCTGGACGTAAGCTCAAACTGGCTGGTATAGATCAGTCTGTTGCGTTTACTACTTCTCTGAGGAATCCCTCGGCCACCGATCCCCCTTCTCGCATTCATGCGTTTGCTGGGCCACGCTATTGAGCCAGCTGAGCACAGCTGGCAGCGGCGCGAGCAAGGCCACGAGGGGAACGTGATGGTGCTCGAGCCATTCCACCGTGAATCAATGTTTCGGCCACCCCACGGGTGCGTGTCGCCATCTATTGGTTGAACTAACGCCTTGTTCAAGATGGTTGCCGTGGGACCGCAGCCTTTAAGGAAATGGGTCCGAAGTTTCATGCTGTGTTCCAATCTGGAGAGAAATGCATGCAATGGGATGATTTTTGCCGTCTTCAGTCCCTGCTGAAACTGCATCCTCAAGAGAGACTTTAAAGAAGACGTGTATATACTCAGTGTAGGGTAAAGTACGTATAAAATACTTAGAGTACAAAGTGAATGCGAGGTGATGTACTTCAAGTAAAGTAGACGCCACTGATCCACAAGCTTCGTGGTCGTGGTGAAATTGCGAGGACGAAAGGGGACTATTTCTTTCATATTGTCCTCGCTAAGCTTGATGACGTAATTGTGAGGTCGGAACCACCTGCCTGACGACAGTCGAGCGCGGCTCATACATTGGACACGAGAACTGCGTGAGCACCCGACTTCGGCGGTTAACAATCAATGCCTCGGCGGACGCTCGGGTAATGGCTCGTGTCCTACCACTGCGGTCAGGAGAATAGCCCAACCTAAAGCCCGGTTCACACAGTTGCGTTTGACTGCGTTTGACTGCGTTGCGGCGGCGAGCACCAGGACATCCCCGCGTCTTATATCGGCATCCAAGAAGATTCCTTGAGTGGATTCCGCGCTTCATACGAAGCACAGATGTGCCAGTGACTCGCTTTCGGTTCTCGCCGCAACGCAGTTAAACACTCAAACGCAAGTGTCTGAACCGGCCTTAACAATGCCTGAGCCCAACGCAATTTCCTGGGCTCCCCAGCGCTGGTACGCAGCGGCACAGGATGGGCACCATGCCACGTGGCCGCTTGTTCTGACTCCGAGTTGAGGGCGATGAACGATGCTCATATTTTTCGAATTTATTTGCCGACTTGCACTGCTTAGAAAGAAAACCAAAGGCAAGTTTATTCGGCTATTAACGTTAGGGAGAGATTCTGAGTAGTATTTGGCGAAAGTAGAAAAACTCGTTTCATGGGCCCTTTAATGAAAACAGCAGGTGAGCGTGCAGGTGAGCTTGTGACAATTAATCATAATGTGACACGTGAGACTGTGGCGCGGAAAAAAATAAGGAACATTCTCCTCCGTTGTCTTTTTCTTCTACTTGAAAGTGTTTTTTTTATTATTATTTACCCGCATCACAGAGTCAGGCGTTACATTATGATTAATTGCCCACTCCCAATACTTGTAACCCCTCACTTGCGCTGATCGATCAAGGTGTAGCTAGAATCCGAAAAGCTACGGGGAAACCGACCCCAGAACTAACGGAACGATGCGTGGTCTGCTCGCGTTTCTGTTGAGAGTAAAATACCCCTCCCAGTATTTCTTTAGAGAGAGAAGCATCATTTTGTGAAAAAAAATTAACAACACCAAATTTGCAGAATGTAATTTGAAAGCGGGAGTTGTGCTTTGCTCGGAAAGTACTTGAAAAAAGCTTTACGTAAAGTACAAGATAAACATCATAAAAGCATTAGCGCGAAAGACAAAGGACAATGGAGGACAGGACAAGCGCTTGTCCTCTCTCTTGTCCTTTGGCGCTAATATTTTTATGATGTTCAGCCAACTAGGCCATCAACTTATTTTGTTAAAGTACAAGTACGCACTCAGAGTATGTCTTCAAGTGAAGTACAAGTTTATCTAAGCCTACTTAAAGTAGTACTTTAAGTACAATGTACTTAAAGTGCTCCATAACACTGAAATATTTATGCAGCGCAATCAAGCAATTAATCAATCAAGCTTTATTTTCCAGAAACGTCTGGAGGGTAATCCAGACAAAAAGCTGTGACAAACAGCTTGGCTATGTTTGGATTACATTGAATTGGCAACAACAACATGCCCCCCC
>JAZHYW010050417.1:0-16660 GCA_037355805.1 Ixodes ricinus | reverse complement strand
GTAGGCGTAGACTTCGGGGGGGGGGGGGGGGGCATCGGGGCTCGTGCCCCCCATAGTGAGATCCGGGGGGGGGGGGGTGGCAGAGCCCCCTTGTGCCCGGGCCATGATCCTTACCGAGACGCTGTTTACGTGCCATGTAACGAGCTTCGAGTAGTGGCATGTAAACAAAATAACGCCCACGTTGCCTTTATTGACAAAATACATGGGAAATGGAATCCCAGCGCGCTTTCGTTAGCTTCAATCTTCAGCTCTGGCGAAAAGGTAACGCACAGCAACCCGCCCCCCCCCCCTTCCCGGAGAACTTCTGAGCCTGCCCCCTGCCCCCCCCCCTCTCCCCCACCCCGGGAAAATGGAAAGTCTACGCCGCTGTTCCTAGCAGCAACGGTTCCACAGCAAACTCCACGCTAAAAATCGCTCATCATCCTCATCGCGTGCTACGCGGCGGACTAGAGAGGCGTACTTACAAGGCTGATGTTTTACCTTTGGTTGATATCCACTTTCGGAAAGTATACCCAACACGAGGGAATGCGAACACAAACCTTTGATGTATATTAATATATTTTCCAGTCTCAACACTATAATATAACCTTTTAATTAAACAAATGTGTCACAAATAACGTAAACATACACACAGTAAGTAACGAAGCTCTCCGTGGCCACTTTTTAAAGGTAAAATAGCGTGTCAGCTTCATTAACCTTTTTTGCCGAGTTCGTTTTTTGTGCTTTTTTCTTTTTCTGTCAAGGCCATGTATTTGGTCATGTTTTTTTATATGTTGTTGTTGCCAATCCAATGTAATCCAGACAGAGCCAAGCTGTTTGTAACAACTTTTTGTCTGGATTACCCTCCAGACGTTTCTGGAAAATAAAGCTTGATTGATTCATTGCTTGATTGCGCTGCATAGGTATTTCAGTGTTATGGAGCACTTTAAGTACATTGTACTTAAAGTACTACTTTAAGTAGGCTTAGTAAACTTGTACTTCACTTGAAGACATACTCTGAGTGCGTACTTGTACTTTAACAAAATAAGTTGATGGCCTAGTTGGCTGAACATCATAAAAATATTAGCGCCAAAGACAGAGGACAAGAGAGGAGAGGACAAGCGCTTGTCCTGTCCTCCATTGTCCTTTGTCTTTCGCGCTAATGCTTTTATGATGTTTATCTTGTACTTTACGTAAAGCTTTTTTCAAGTACTTTCCGAGCAAAGCACAACTCCCGCTTTCAAATTACATTCTGCAAATTTGGCGTTGTTAAATTTTTTTCACAAAATGATGCTTCTCTCTCTAAAGAAATACTGGGAGGGGTATTTTACTCTCAACAGAAACGCGAGCAGACCGCGCATCGTTCCGTTAGTTCTGGGGTCGGTTTCCCCGTAGCTTTTCGTATTCTAGCTACACCTTGATCGGTCAGCGCAAGTGAGGGGTTACAAGTATTGGGAGTGGGCAATTAATCATAATGTAACACCTGACTCTGTGTTGCGGGGAAATAATAATAAAAAAAACACTTTCAAGTAGAAGAAAAAGACAACGGAGGAGAATGTTCCTATTTTTTTCCGCGCCACAGTCTCACGTGTCACATTATGATTAATTGTCACAAGCTCACCTGCACGCTCACCTGCTATTTTCATTAAAGGGCCCATGAAACGAGTTTTCTACTTTCGCTAAATACTACTCAGAATCTCTCCCTAACGTTAATAGCCGAATAAACTTGCCTTTGGTTTTCTTTCTAAGCAGTGCAAGTCGGCAAATAAATTCGAAAAATATAAGCATCGTTCATCCCCTCAACTCGGAGTCAGAACAAGCGGCCACGTGGCATGGTGCCTATCCTGTGCCGCTAGCGTACCAAAGCGCTGGGGAGCGCAAAGTAGAAAATGCGTGCTGGGCATTGTTAGAGTTGGGCTATTCTCCTGACCGCAGTGGTAGGACACGAGCCATTACCCGAGCGTCCGCCGAGGCATTGATTGTTAACCGCCGAAGTCGGGTGCTCACGCAGTTCTCGTGTCCAATGTATGAGCCGCGCTCAACTGTCGTCAGGCAGGTGGTTCCGACCTCACAATTACGTCATCAAGCTTAGCGAGGACAATATGAAAGAAATAGTCCCCTTTCGTCCTCGCAATTTCACCGCGACCAAGAAGCTTGTGGATCAGTGGCGTCTACTTTACTTGAAGTACATCACCTCGCATTTACTTTGTACTCTAAGTATTTTATACGTACTTTACCCTACACTGAGTATATACACGTCTTCTTTAAAGTCTCTCTTGAGCATGCAGTTTCAGCAGGAACTGAAGACGGCAAAAATCATCCCATTGCATGCATTTCTCTCAGATTGGAACACAGCATGAAACTTCGGACCCATTTCGTTAAAGGCTGCGGTCCCACGGCAGCCATCTTGAACAAGGCGTTAGTTCAACCAATAGATGGCGACACGCACCCGTGGGGTGGCCGAAACATTGGTTCACGGTGGAATGGCTCGAGCACCATCACGTTCCCCTCGTGGCCTTGCTCGCGCCGCTACCAGCTGTGCTCAGCTGGCTCAATAGCGTGGCCCAGCAAACGCATGTATGCGAGAAGGGGGATCGGTGGCCGAGGGATTTCTCAGAAAAGTAGTAAACGCAACAGACCGATCTCACCAGCCAGTTTGACTACGCCACCGCTGCCGCAATGCATCGAGGGAACTTTAGTCTTTCTGCACGTGCGACAACCTCGCTGGAGCTCTGCTCGTGTGGAGCACGAGACAGCACGAGCACTCTCGTGCGCTGCCGTTTGCCTCCTGTGAACTAAAGTTATGGCGGCATCACGCATGCGCCCATCGCTTGGTGAGATCGGTCTCATTTTCTAAGAACCCGTTTTTCTTTGGAATATTTATTTACAATTTCACGCAAAGCATTATATGCCGATCTTCTTGATATAACTTTTCCTGCACCTTCGTATCGAAGCATATTCAACCATGGGCCAGGACAAGATGTTCTTACGCGTGTCCGAAAATTGCGTGTCTCACCTAGCGCAAAGTCATTTTTCTTTAAACTTCACACTTCAACGTTGCCTGTGAAACCCTGGCTTCGCGAACGAGGAATTTTTGTACCATGGTCAGTGGATTGCCGTCTTTGTAACCAACCAGAAACTATAGAACATTGTTTTATTTTCTGCACTGACGCCTACCTTTTCTGGGACGTCCTACAGAGAACACTGAAAAAGGATTTGGACGTCAACGCCTACACAATCCGGTTTTTACCTTTAAAATCCAACGATAGTTTTCCTTATGATTTATTCACGCTGATGGGCTTGCATAGTCTCTGGAAGACGAGAATGATCGACAGAAATGCCGACCCACCCCGGACTACAAAATCAAATTTTATAGAAACTGTATCTCACGTGAGAAATGTGTTGGATCTTCTTAAGGAACGCCCAGACTGGTATGCTCTCATTTATCGATGTCTACATCTTCCTGATTTTAGCTATGTCATTTATTTTGAATCCTTTCTTCGTTTCGCGAGCGTAAACCGATAACAATACTTTGATGTGATCAAGAACCGTGTTATTGCTTGTATTGTTATTCTTATAAGTGGTAACTTCGTCGAACTGTATGCTTGCCGTTTGTCCTGTCACCTTCCCATGCAATAAATACAAAAAAAAAGGGGATCGGTGGCCGAGTGGGCTAAAGCGCACACCCAGCTCGACGCGCGGGGAGCGAAAGCTCGCGCTGCAGAACCCAGGGATCCTGGGCTCAATCCCCACCCCTGCCCGTTTCGATCTGGATGAGCATTGTACCGGCGTGCGGTCGTGTATCACTACTGCGTGATGCACGTCCCCAGGCTAGCGGTTGTACTGCACTGGCTAAATTGCTCATCTACAGCGAGTGACTCGTCGCAACTTTAAATGGCTGACGAACTACACGCTGTATAAATATCCCCACAACCCAATTTTTTGTATGCGAGAATGTCAGGCTGGGTATAAATTGTTCTCTGATATAGGGAGATGCGGTTCGGCGGTTGTCACGGGCTTTCGCAATAAATCTTACCAAGAAGGAATCAATTGTTGATTGACGTGTCAATATTCTTTCAATGAAAACTTCTTCTGCAGGAATGCACGCTCAGTAGACTCAATCTTCCAAGACACCAGTGGAAGCGGACGTCAAGTAAACTGCTTCGCGATTCACGGTACTTACCTCACCATTATAATTAGGGATGCCGCGAACTTTTTCGAACCGAAGTTCCGATGATCGAATCGAGCGGTTTCGGAAGGTTCGAAAGATCGAATCGAGCGGTTCATACTCATATGCTACAAAAACAATTGACGACAGCAAAAGATAAAGTATGCACATTTTATAAAAGTGTTACATATAGAAAGCAAAGGCTCACATTACTGTGTGGAACGAACGAGCTAGTGCTGGGGCACCTCGGGGCATGGGTGAAAGCGCAGTTCAATGTAAGGCAGCTGACAAAGAAGCAGGACGTCGTCATGCGTATCCGGGGAAAGACGGCACCTCTGAGACGATAGAATGAACTTCAGTACAGAAAAGGCTCGCTGCACGCTGACCCGGGTCGCGCAGGCACTCCCAGGGCTACTAGCGCCCATGGGTAGAGAGTTCTGGATGGGGTCCCTATCATTTCGTCGAAACTCGTTTCGTGGAATTACGTTTCGTGGACAACTTTTCGTGGACACACGTTTCATGAACACACGTTTCGTCGACACGGTGACGTTTCGTCGAAAATCGTTTCGTGGAAAGCACGTTTCGTCGACAAACTTTTTTTTTCGGTTTTGAAAGGATTGCCGGAAACTCAAGGTACAAGCGGTTGTAAAAGATGACAAAAACGATGCCTAGCGCAGTTGCTCTCCAAGGAGAGCAACTGCGCTACCCTGTCGCTCTCATCCGTGTCACATGGAATAAGCAAGAGCGCACAGGACTTCGCGCGCAGCCTATTCGGATATTTGCAAGTTACGATGCCCGTTTGTGGAACCGAAAGTTACTGGAAGAAGAAAAGTGGTGGAGAAAAATATGCCTAGGCGCAAAACAAAACTTCGATCTAACGGTGGGTTGCAAAAAAGTCGTGGACACAGATTTTTTTTTCGTATTCGTTATTTTTAATCAAAAGTACAGCTTAAAGCATTTTATTTTTACATTAGAACCCTAATATTTATATTTAGATTAAACATAAACATTACGCTCAATTATTGAAAAGGAAAAGTGATGCAGTGTTTTACTGGCTACCGCGACTTATGCGCGAAAAAACCGTTTAGTCGCACTCGTTTCGTCGTCATTTATGCTTGAGGGCCGTTTAAAAAGGACATTACATAAGAAAGGGGCTGTAAACAATTTCAAATAAAAATAAATAACAAAATCACGAAAAACAATGACACTCGCACTCCCGCGAGCACGGTGCCCGCGAGTAAACCTAAAAAACGCTACATTGCAATGCAAAAAAAAAAAAAAAATAACACGAGAATTGGTAATAGATAAATGAAATATTACGCCAAGTTTAGTCTTATTACACAAACTAAACCATAGTTGGTATCGAATGTGCAACTTAATGCATTATATAGCTTCTTTCGAGCAGCCGCCGCATCCAAGGCCTTGGAAGCAGTAGTACCACTAGACGAGATCTGTCGGCAGCAGCCGACTGGTCCTCAGGCGCGACATTCAATTGTTTTTATCGATGCCAGCAGACAGATACCAGGGGCGAGTTTGTGACCCAGCTCTTTGCATAAAAGAGCGGCTTCCAAATCTGATGTTCTTTGGTCACACATTGGTTTATGTGCATGCAAAGTTTCACTACAAACATAACAAATGCAGAACTATTGTGTTGTTATTTAATATCCAGAAGATAAATATGCTAAAATCTAAAAATCGTATGCGGTCTGTTATGTACAGCACGTTGAATACCCCGTGTTTGGAGGAAAAAAAGAACCGTGTTTTATTACCGTAAAAGTAAACTACGCGAAACCGAATGCTCAGTTTCCTACAAAGTTTATTGCTAGCGGCTAAGACCAGATGCCAATTAGCTTAAAAACCGATTTTATGCCATTTTCAACGATAAAATGGTTATGTGCACGGCAAACAGGCCTCGTTTTTTCTTTCAATTTTTTTTTAAAGATCTTCAGTGTTTTGACGTGTGGACTATCTATGCTATGTTCAGGTGGCTCTTGAGGACTCTACCAAAAGACGCGACGCGCGGAAAGATACACTTGCTCTGGAAACGACCCTGCCACTTCGTCAAAACAGTCGAAGTGCCGGCGGCCAGCCCGCGAAGGGTTGCATTCGATGACGTACAGACATCTCGATCACGTATGCTGCCGAAAGCGTAGCCCTCAAGAGCAGCACATATTGGTGAATGTTTTAAGAATCTAATTTGAGAAAGGACAGTGGTCGAGAACAAAGCTTTCCGGCTTTGACAACGCTTCCCCAAAGGTTCGGGCAAAGACACGAGCGAAACCATACAAATCGTAAGTTCCGACATCGGCGCGAACAATAGCCCCCCCCCCCCCCAAAAAAAAAAAAAGCAAAAATTATTGAGATAGTTTAAGTCGGTGAGGCAAGATGGCTGCGCACTGGTTCGCCATACTTGGCCCAGTCGGCCATCTTTCATCCATTCATCCATCCATCCATCCATCACAAGGCCGCGCGCCGCGCAGGCGCAGAGGCTGCGAGGAGGTGCAGCTGGCGGAGCTGGCAGAGCGAGCTGTCGACGAAACGTCGCAACGTCTGTCGATGAAACGAGCGGGTGCTCGTTTCCACGAAACGATCTGTCGATGAAACATCGCAGTGTCGACGAAACGATTTGTCCATGAAACGTCGTTCGACGAACTGATTGCCACCGTTCTGGATGGCGTTCCCTTCTCTCCTCCCAAAACTGTAACATGTTAGCGTCCCTTGAAAGCCGCGGCTCCTTGTCTAGCGATGCTGAGAAGAGCTGTGCTCCTTGATGTTTGTGTTTCTAAGGAGAAAACGTTTTGGTCCTTGCTGTTTCTGCTACCAGAGATCGAAGCTGCTTTGCTGTTTTCTGTAGCTGTAACTGTAACCCCTTTCCTGGGGCTAGACTTTAATTTCGGATAGTTATTTTGAACGCAGATTATATGCGCCGCAGTATGGCAACGAGTGCAGGTTCTAAAATATCCATCGGCCTTTGTATCGCTTTCTTATCCGATCGGTCGTACAACGAAATCAAGGCGTTTAAAGTAAATTACGCACAACTCTACAACGTTGAAGACAAGGAACACCAAACAAAACTTAAACTAAACGCAAAAAAAAAAAGGACAAAGCACAGAGGTGACTAGACTTCTTTGTCTTTTTTTGCGTTTAGCCCGATATGAAAAACCAACTACCCCAACTCACCGTTTCGCCCCTAAACAGGCCCATTATAATTGGTCACTTTTGCTGACGCACGAATTGGGTATGTTCTAGTGTTAAATTTTATTTGATGAGCCACTTCGGACCCAAGAAAGGGTTGGGACGAATGTGGGCATTGGTTAAAGTAGAAAAGACCAGAAATCCAGGAGAATTTATAGTTACTGTGCTCATTTCGTTTGAGTTCTCGAGACAAACTTTATAAATTTTGAAGACGACTGTTATGTGAAAACCTGACAATGGAACGTTACAGAGCTTTCCGCTACCTTCTTTTCTTCGCTTTTTGACTTCCCCCATGAACGAAACACCGCAAAAATAATTGATCAGTTTTGCCCAGGAACGAAAAAAGAATTATTTCGGTCCGGCTTGTTTGCGCGAAAATATTTTTTTCTTTCATTTTTTTGTTTACTTTTAAGGTTACTGCGTTTTTCGCCACGCACTTTTCACGCAACCTGACTTTGCGTACGAACCGAAAACCGCATGAAAAACATATCGGTTCCGCTCAGGAGCGAGAAAAACTATTTCGTTCCGGGTCAACTCCGGTTCGCGCAAAAAGAACGGGTTTTTCCGGTTTAAGGTTCACGGTTCGGTTCGATACCTGGCGTATACCGACAGCGACTTTGCTTTCTTTTGTTCCTCAAGAGAATTTTCATTTTCCACAAAAAAAGCTCAAACATGTTTTTGCACTTGCCCAACAAGAAAACATATTTTGGTAAAAATAAATTAAAAGAAAAAAAATGTCAACCGGACATGGTCGTTCGATCCTATCTGGAAACGCCCAGTACAGACAATCTCAGTCAATCTGAATTTCATTTTTTAAGTATCTTTATTTTTTACACGTTGTGCGGCCCTCCACAGCGGAAGATCTATTGGCGATCACAGGCAGCGCAGGTTCAGGTTCTGCCGTGCCCTGTCTCCTATATCCAGGGATTTCCTAGACCCCCCTAGTTGTTTTGGACCCCCCCCCCCCCCCATGAATCCAAAAAAAAGGGAAAATATAAAAAAAAAATTCAGATTAAGTAGAAAACACCATTTCTCAGGTGTATATATAGAGAAAGGGAAACATACATTACGGGTATGAGCATTTGGTTCATAGACGTCTGTAATTTAGCTAGTGGACTAAAAAAGAAAGTTTTATATTTTATCTAGCCTCGCCTCGCATTGCCTCCCCCCCCCCCCCCCCTCTGAGCCATTGGGAGACCCCCCTTGATTAGAATCCTGGGAAACCCCTGCCTGTATCATGTTACCGCCAAGGTCTGATCTGTTTGCAAAGTCGCTCCTGCTGCTTCCTTTACGTCGCATAGACGGAGACGCTACCCGCCGGCTCTTGAACGGGTACAGGAAGCATGTTACAGGGTGGCGCACCTCGATCGCTCAGGCTCATGGCCATTTTTGGATCAGTTGTACCAAAATGTATCTGGAAATTTCCCTTCAAAACTATCGTACACCTGTGCTGTCAATTTGTCTTTTCCTGGCCTCCACGCAGCATTTTGGCGCTTTTTAATGATAATGAAACTGAAAAATGGGCATGTGCACAGGCCTTGGCAACAGCATGAGCGTCAATTTGGCCACATTTCTCGCTTTATAACTTCAAAGCCACACAAATATTGCATTGTGTTTTTGCAGATTCTGTTAGTACACATCATAAATGTTAAATTCGGAGAGCTAAAAAAATAAAATAAAGATGGCCTTTTTTTAATGATTTTCAAAATAATACATTTTAGTTAAATGCCCGTTTCAGCAATTCTCGTTAATTTCTCCCGCTAACCAGGACAAAATATTTAATGCAAAGATAAACTAAATACGGGGTAACAGACTAGAAAATTTTGAAGGCCTTATCTTTTATAGGTGTGGAGAAAAAAAATCAGTGCGTTATTGCGCAATTTGCCGTATTTGCGATTTTTCTCAAAATAACAGACATTAATAGTCGGCGATCAATATTTTTTTGTCAATCCTTCATGTGCCTAATTCGTCAGTATATATTCGTAGACCCGTAGCCAAAGCAGGTTTTTGGGGAAAGCCGCTCGAAATGCCAACATCGCGCGATACGCAAAACGCGCACGTGACTGAGAGGGTGCTTGCAAAATTTGTTTCGCCAAGAATTTTTGTTTTTATGTTTAAACAAGGATTGGTTTTATCTTTCTGGGCACGGAGTCAGCAAAATATTTTTTTCATCAAAATTAAAAATGGTTGCCGGTCATGGTTGTTCGATCTTATCTCTTCCTCTTCTTTATTAAATGACAAAAGAAAAGAGATCTTACCTCAAAACACCCACAGTCGATGATGACGTAGATGGTTGAGCGTGTTGGTTTCTAATTTACGATAAGGAAAGAGGGACATTGAAGACAGACAGACAAGACTGACGATGCCTGCGCGTTTGTGAAACTGCTAGGAAGCAGCGTCCCCGCACGAATGGGAAAGAGGGAGGATTAGGTAAAATCAAGACAGAAGACTTCTTCCAAAACTGACGCGCCCCATCGCGGCGAAATACCACGCAGTGCACTCTGGGAACTAGTTGGCCACTCAGTTTCGGTTTCGATTGAGCAGCGCTTCATCTCATGCTATCACGCCGCGACCGAACGCGCTGCTTGCGTTTTCGATTATCTGACTCTTTACGAATGTACAATACACCCATTCTCGAGCGATACAAAACGAAGACCGGGGCACTTTTCTTGGTTCCCGAAACACCGGATATTGTGCGTGCGTATGCAAACGTAGTAAGACTAGTCACATCACCCCACGAGTGCATCTTTGAGCTCAATGTCAGTAATCGCGTCTAGTACCAGTGAACTACAACTGAAATTTGATCACCTTGAGCCCTACACGTATTTTGTATGCCAAACGTCCGCTTCTTGTTACTTCATTGGGCGAAAACCAAGCAGCATCCTCGCAGGAGTCTCAAAGTTGAGCCCAGCGTTGGCGCATGAACTTTCAAGGAAACGCAATAAATTCGACCACACTACTGCACAAAAGTTACTATGATGTCTTCCTCGTTTCATTACGTATCTCACACTCAAATTTTATGCTGATAGAAGATTAAGTTCTCGCAAACGCTGAGATCGTCTAGCTGCGACGGAGGCCCTAACAAGCGTCCCCTACTCCTCGCTAAGGCATTTTGGACGAGCTTTTACTGACGCCCAAGATCTGTGCCTGAACGGTGTGTCTGAAATTATCACGGCATACTCAGTCAGGAAGAAAGCAAACACGTAATAAATATTATGGCCATTAGCAACCGTCAAATGCGCTTTGAATAATTTCGTTCATCATGCCCGTCCGGCGCACTTCCGGCAAACGGTGCGACATTCTTCACACAAGTGCTTGACTTTCGTTTTCTTAAAACGGTTTGTATGTGCGAATGTGCCTATATGATTGCAGGATAACTTTATGCGCATACGCGATGTTGAATATTAGTGGAATGCAAGCAGGTGGGGACTTCACTTCGTGCAGTGTTGTGGGGCAGTACAGATAAGAGGTGAGAAGTGTGTTCAAATGGAGCTTTTCAATGGCAACTCTGAGTTTTACCTCGCGTGCTCAGGCGTATTAAAAAAAAACAGTAATTGCAAAAAGTTATATTTCGTCTATGGACGCACGAAACCAACATACTTCCTGATCAACAACACTAATGTAGAGGCGCGAGCTCGATGTGTGCATACTTATTGCTTGCTACAGCTTGTTGATTCGTACACAAGCAATATCCCCGAGCTTCGCAGCGTCGAGATTCCCAGCACTGGCTCCTCCACATACCTCGAAACGCTAACAGAAAGGCTCAAGTACAAAAATACAACAAGCATTACGTCTCGGGCTTGTGCTAAAGCTTCGAGGTCTGGCCATTTAGGTTAGTTTAGAGACAACAAATTACGCTCTTGGGGCCAGAAAACATGAGATAACGGCCGTTTATAGTTCACGCTCTGTGTATAATCTCTTGTCGACGTGTCGATCGAAACCAAAACCATGCTACTCTCCTCCCTGGCCAACTAGTTCCCAGAGTGCAACGCGCGCCGTGTTGCGTGCAGGGATTTATGGAAGTGGTCAATTGTAGACAGAGGGCAGTGTGAGACAGAAAGTGGCAGAACGGCTCTGGAAAGTGGCAGAGGGTGGTTCCACATTCCTCCCCCGTGCGTGCACTGTGTGACAGAAGTATTGTGCACGACCTTGGAAGCGACGTCATTAAATATTTAGATACAAAGACGACTTGCTGGAGTGGATTCGTAACGAATCTACCCGAGATAGAGAGGTGTTGATTGCACTCACATGGAATGTGTTCAAAGAACATTCCAGTGGGTTGAATTTCGCCAGGGAAGACCCTTTTGGAGAGGCTTCACCGTTTTTCGACCTTCGGTCAACTTGTACCGAGTCCCACGTGTGCTGGAGCTACTGTCCTAGTTCGAAGGTGTACTCCCGTTGAACTTCAGTCACCGTAAAGTGGTAAAGAGGGAATCACGACTAGTTGTTTGTGGGAGCCTCTCGTCGGTTCGTGACCCAATGACGAGTTTGTATAGTCAGACGGCTGCCATAGTAGTCTCCAGGTAGGGCTGTCTGAAGCCCTCTCGAAATGGTTGCGAAATCCGGGGGTGAAAGTTAGCGCCGATAAATAAATCCTAGTAAACAAAACGTGTGGACACTGATACAAAAACATAAAAAAGTAATTGACAAAGAGCTGAGCAAACTTGTCTCAGCCAAGACAGTGCAAGAGCTGAACACAGTGATAAAGGAAGGTCGGGTTCTCGTTTGTCAACATTTCAACCATTTAACAAAATGCCGCACTGGTGGCATATTTCTTGGTTTGAACCCAAGAAATATGCCAAAACGATATTGTTATCGGGATATAAAAAAATTGATCAATCGAGAAGTATTATTGAACTTGAAACATATGTTGCTGTATTTTAACAAAGAGGTACTAATAGAACAAATGACGATGTCTGCGTTATAAATGTGTGGATGGTTGAAAGCATTTGGTTTTTGCAATTTAGAATAAATAACAGGTCACGAATTTTCAAAACCAGTCACCGCTTCCTCTCAATCGGCATATAATATAAATTACTGAAATAGATCCTCTGTGTGTGTTTATCCACAAATAAATATACAAAGAGAGTCTAGTAATTAAAAGAGCAATACAAATGTAGCATATTTGGGTGAGAACTATGTTTTTGATTGAATACTGTAAATATCTCGTTAAAATCTCATGCTTTTGAAAAACTGAAGGGGAAATAATACGCCTTCGTGCATGCATCATATAGTTGTTGGATACCGTTATTGGACCAATCTACTAAAACTCTCCAATGTTGAGTGTTCGGGGTTTTCTAGTTTGTTGGCCTGGGGGCGTCCCTTTGAATTGTCCTTGCGGCTTCAAAAGCCGATGCTATAAAACTTACCTCCGTTGTTTGGCACATAGCAATGCATGAAACCAGCTGTGCATAGTCCGGTAGTGTTCATCCAACAGTTTATCACTGAATCCTTCAAGAACTAATCCTGGAAGGAACACTGATGAATCTTATCTCTGTTGCAAGAGACCCGAGCGTCTGCGTGCTTTAACCTTTTCAGCTTGCACGTCTTTTATTGTTGGAAAAGCAACAAAGATACTGGGCATGATGTCTCACATTACTAAGCAGTTCTGAAACCCGGCATTCATCATTTATTTTGTGCTTTAGTCAGGTCAAGGTTATAATTCTGTCTGCAGTTTGGAATCTATTATCCGAAACTCTGGTCATGAAGACTGAAGGCGCGCAAAAGAAGTTGATACGTATTGTATACAATTGCCACTTCCAAAGGCGATTTTATTTGGACTATAATTTTCTTTCTTGACAAAATTTCTCCGAGGTCCTTGTCGGATAGGAGAGCAGAGCACAATTTAATTTTCTTGTACAAGATAGTCAACGGAGTCGGAGATACGTATAGTAACTCCGCTTATAGTAAATCTCTGCTTATAGTAAAAGGCAGTGTCGGTCCCGACTGAATTCTCATTTCCTCCATGGCTCAAAATTCGGAAGTAGTAAAACGTCAGCACTCTGAGCACTGGTTATAGTAAAACATGGCGGTGCCAATGAAATGCTATTTCCCTGCAACAGCCCAATTCCTCGGTGAGACCAGCTCAGTGTGCACCAAGTACCAAAGCACTACAGGCTACGTCGTACGATGACAGCTTCCCGAGCGGTGCTGCGGTCGCTCGCGATCGTTTCCATTCTCGGGGGCTTGCGATCGTCTGCCATATGAAAGCAACAAGAAATAACAAAACTGAGAAGGTGCCTTTTTTGGGGGGGTGTTTGGGGCTGAACTGTTCATCGCGACTGATCCGCATCGTACTTGAACTACGCTCGCTCAAAGAGCAGGTAACGACTGGACGCAAAAGCAAATAGCGGTATTTTGTAGCAACGGTGGTGGCCTCGGTGGAAAACTGGGAGCGTATCTAGGGTAGCAGCGGAAACTGCACAAAGCTCCAAAAACGAGAATGTTGACACAGCGCTGTAAAAATGGTTTCGACAAGAGAGCAGTGCAAACGTGCCAGTCAATGAGCCTGTTACGGAGAGAGACTTCAAGGCATCAAGCGGATACTCTGAACGTTTCAAGGAAAGGAACTGTCTTAGTTTCTATCAGAAGTGGGGTGATGAAGGCGCTGTTTCAGACACACCCATATGAACTGAGCAAGTGGCACCCAGAGGACGAACCTGAATCCAGCCCTACAAAACGCACTCTTTCCTTGGCTCTGTCAGTTAGGTAGGAGCTCTAAATGCATTACCGCTTTGTCCGGAGTAACATTCGCGCTGTTTCAAGAAGAACCCATATTAAAGCCCAGTTATCCCGTCTCTTATGCAGCAGATGCTAAAGCGCCATTCATACATCTGCAACCGAGTAAGACCAGACCGGTTTTAAGCCTCTTGCGACGTCTTAGGACCGGACGCACTGCAGCAGCACCTGGTCGTAAGATGTCACAAGAGGCTTAAAAACCAATCTGGTCTCTTTTGGCCTTACTCGGTTGCATATGTGTGAACGGCACTAGCTGAGCAACACTATGCCTTCATGAGAAGTCTCAAGGGCTTCCTTGTCAAGTTCAAAGCATTTACAAGACTAGCTGATATAACAACGACACTTGCCGACCTTTCATCTTCGGGTTGCAGGAAAACCTCTCTAACCCATCTATTATGCCCCGCTTGTTCCACAAAATGGTAAACTGTGTCTGACCGCCGATGCCGGAATATCAAATTCTTTGGCGATTTCGGACTTCCAGGCTGGCCACATTTCTCAACCTCAAGCGACTTTTGGTAAACACTCCCAATTTCCATACAACGCACGTGTGCATGTATAGTATGTTGCAGGTTAAAGGGGCCCTGCAATCATAATTAAGCGTCTACCTTTTTTGCGGTTTCCACGTCTCTTGGGGTTCGGGCAAGCCAGCGGGCACGGAGAGAGTAACTAAATATCAGTGCGTCATATTTTAACCGGACGACGCGGAAACCTCCCCCACCGACGGGGGCGACCCGCGGTACCGAAAGCGCGCGTAATGTGACGTATTAGGTCCTGGGCTTACTACTGGTCAGAGCCGCTAAAAGCTTCTTTTTAGTCGAAATACAAAATATAAGTGGCGCGAACCGTTTCAATTATTTATAAAAGTAGTTTTTGTTCAGTATTTTAGATCAGAAAAGAAACAAATGCAGTTTATAAAGTACGGAAACAAGAAATGATCCGTCGACATACCCGCCACCAAGCGGTGGAAAAGGCGGCGCATACTAGAAAGGAGTAGTGGGATCAGGCGCCGTCACGGAAAGGTCCCGGATGTACGCGGCGGCGCTGCGGCCGTAGGGACCGAAGGACCCGACCGGCTCTGAGCGTTCCCAAGGCCTTCGGTGAGCAGCTTTGTCGGGCGGTTTGGCCGTTTCGCGGTATGGCAGCGCGAAGTGGCTCCCATTCTGAACTGATCTTTACCCCGTGTTTGCTGTCGTTTGTGGCCAATGAAGTGTCATGCCGAATTTGTGTTTAATCGCGCAGCAAATGCAATGAGAGCCGCTCTAGCTGCCCGCTACATAGAGCCTATCCAGAACACGCTTTAGTGGCGCCCTCTCGCGCCGTCGACACGGAATACGGCAGCCGTGAGCGCTCGCTCAGCTCACTACCCCTCGTCTAGTTCACGGCCACTCAAGCAACCAAGGACGTCATGAAGGAGGTTATTTTTTGCTTGTTTTTGTAATTTTAATTTGCCTATAACTTTTAAAATAAAGCGAAATTCGAGAAAAGAAAAGTGTCATTAAGTTACTACGTTAAGTGCTGTCGTTGTCAAATTAAAATTAGTAAAAAAGCCATTGCAGGGCCCCTTTAAGAAGGTAGGACGAGGGGAAGGAAGGGTGGAGACGACCAAGCAATGCTGGTAGGGGGTTTCCCCCTCCCCTTGCCAGTGTTGCATCCATTTCCTCCTCTCCCACCCCTTTCCCTCAGCCTACTTTCTCGAGTTGGCAACTACAGTATGCCGCAGGTGCGCGTCTGGGCTCATGAAGGGACGATCTCCTCCGGTCTACATCGCTCCCTTGGCCCAAACCGACAGGAGTCTGGCAGAGTCAGCTGCGGGTGCCGTAAGTGGTGTCAGAACGTTGACGCTGCTCCTGCCCGCGTTGACGCATTGGCAGTGGACCAATCTGCGGGTCTAGGCAGTTCGACAAGAAACATTGCCCCCGTCTTTTTTGCACGACCAAACCCACGTGTCGGAAAGGAAGGAAACAAAAATGATGAGTAGCAGTAAACAAAATATGTGTCAAAGTTGAAAGAGAAACGTCGCAACGGGTACAAACAAAATATGGACAAAGTTCCAAATTGCCCAGTTCAGCTGCATACGAAACGCATTATATTCGAGTAAAGTATGAATCGCTATGACCATCAATGGTGCTAAAGAGTGCGGAGATTGGAGCCACCGGCTGACAGGGTCGGGTTCTAAAAAGCAGTTTATACACGTAGTTGTACAAAATGATGCTAAAAGCTCTGGCATTGAGTTGAAGCCCGGCGGTCCAAGCTCAGGCGCGTCCTGCAATCTTCTGGAGGGCTGCACTGCGCGAGAGTGCCAGGGTGCTCACCGCCTCCAGCCGGCTGCTCTTGAACTTCTGGTAAGTGGTCTGCAAGGAGGAGACCAGACGGTTGGCGCAACGCTGCTCCCAACATAGTTAAAGTGCTTATGGAGATGCTGCTTTTATGGCCATTATTCAATCCATGGGCATCCTAAAACCCCCGAAATTACACCGTGCGCGGCCGATTTGCTTATTAAAAAAGCGGTGAAAGATCTTAACACTTGCCGTTGAAGTAGAACCACAGATGGTATAGACATAAAACAAAAACAATAACCAC